>JAECUM010036077.1:0-59453 GCA_016617855.1 Megalonaias nervosa
TTTTTTAAAAAAAATTGCTGACAGCGACATGTACGTAATTTAAATTCAACGAAGTAAAATTTATCTTTTTCCATTCTTTTTGTTTGCTAGGTTTCATGAATGCAACTGACAGCATGCAGCATGTGATACATGGGCCAACTGATTCCTTGTACTACAGACTGTGGCAGAGAAATCACTGTAACTTCAGGGACTTCCAAAACATGGGAGTTAATGGTAGGTTTGATTACAGTTTCTAACTTTCTTCCTTTCATGCCACTCTGGTTGTCATTTGAAGACAACATGTATCTGCATGTCTCAGATGGTTTGTTGATTAGGATTAGCTGTTTCCATTTCCTTTGGCATTCAGTTGTGCATTGTGATGTACTGCATGCTGGCAAATGACTGGCAGCTTCCAATGATAAGCCATTTGTAGTTTGTTACATGTCTTGGTTTTTCAACACCTTCTACTGTTTGTCCCTGCAACATAACTTTCAACATATTTTTTTTTGGATTGAGAGGGTGATGACAGGACATCATCATTCAATATCTTCAATCTTCCACCACAGCCATCTTTCTTGCAGCATCTCCAGGATGTCCTCCCATAAATATTTATTCTGTCATAACATTATCTGTAACCATTGACCAACAAAATTTTCTTGCCTTTCGAGAAATCGATCTTCTCCATGTTTAATTTTTTTTAATAATGGAGGATTTATACATTTATATGTGCCCAAAAATTAATCAACATATATATTTCATGATCTGCTGATTTTGAATAAGTAATTAATATGTTTCACATAAGGTGCAGCATCTTTTGTTTTCATCTCTATTGACATGTTTACAATATCTAAGTACCCTAATAAATGTTCCGGTTTCATATGTAATGTGCTTTTTTTGATACTGTCCTTCAGTCAGGGTGATATTGCATGCACTCTTTTGTTGGTGTGCCTACTGACAAGTTTAGACTAAAATTCAACATTTTTGCATATTTTGAAGACCTTAAATAAGCATTGTCATTGTATATGTCCAAATTATTTGAAACACTACTTAATGAGAGCAGTGGGCCTTGGATGGATAGTTGACAGCATACACATGGCTTTGTTAGCACTGTATTTTGGGGCTCACTTTGCTCTTCGGTATTCCCTCGTTCAGTCCTCCTCATTTTTAAATTGTGCAACAATATGTTCCATGATTAAGTTGAGGACATGGGTACATAGAACAATATTTGTGAATTGTTTTGAATTTTGTACATAATTGTGATAACTTTAAATATTTTATGCCCAAATATAAGATGGAAAAAATGTGAAGAATTGATGTTATATTGATCTGAACTTTTGCAGTTGACATTATTTCTGAACTGAAGGATTGGTGTTTGTAAGTGTTGGGTTAATCAGTAAATGAATCAATCCTTCTATTTTAATTAAATAAGGCAGATTTTCCCTTTTGATTCCAACAAGCTAATCACTGATATCAGCTGGGACTGTGCTTCAAGCTGTTGTATTGAAATTATATGATTTTATTGAATGTCTTGGAAAGACACCATGTGATTGACTGGTTAAGTGTTTTATTTTTTAAGGTGCTAGATCTGGATCAATGGCTGAAACAATAGAGAACAGGTCAGAGAATTCCTAAGCATATACTGTATATCTGTCTTGTGTACTGAAAAAGAGTTTTATGCTGAAAACCGTTATGGGATTTTGCTGTCTCATATTGCACAAGCATCCAACTCAACACCAAGCACAACCCAACCCCAGCCCTCATGAAGAAGCAAAAACTACTGGCACCCTACCATCATAGCACCAAAGTTATTGACTGTGTTTCTGGAATTAAATGTCAAGATATGTGATGAACTACAGCGAAACTTCCCTAAACCAATCCCTTCTCTGCAGACTGACTACATATATTAGTTCCAATAAAGATGTTTTAATTCTAATCAAACCCCTGTATACAGGTTACCTCCATAAATCAGCCATAATTTTGGATCTCAAGAGTGTATGGTTTAGGGAATATTTACTTTTTAAAATCTCATTATTCTGACTTGGTAATTGGAATGTAAACATCATAAAATAGTTTGAATTTCCAGTCAACTGTATTTTCTACCATTTAAGTAGTTTTGTCCTTTTACATTTTTTTCAAAATTGGACTGAATCATTTCTTGTTTGCTGTGTAGTTCAGAAGTAGTTGGAGAATTATATTCATTGAGACATACATGTAGAACTCTGTCCTAAACATATTTTTGCACCGATGTTTGGAGATGTTATTTTTATATGTAATGCAATATAAAATGTACAAATGGCAAGTTTGTTCAAGACAACTACTGCCAGTCTCTCAAAAAGTACCTAAATTTACATCACAGATCAAATAACAGATTTGAACATTTCAATATTTCTGCAGAAAAACCAAGTCTGATTTTCATCAGAAGACTTATTATGATGTCTAGCTGGTCCTGAATGAAAATGATAACAATATGACCACCATGACAGCCATCTTGAAAATCTTGCTATTACTATTCCTCATAAATGGAAAGTCATGCCAGTATATTGGGTTTTCAGCAGAATATTTTTAATGGTGTCTAATTTTCCCTGAAAGACTTTTTATGATATCTAATTGGTAGTAAATGAAAATGGTCATCTAGGAAATCTTATTATCATTACTTCTTCTGAAAGGATAGTCATATCAACATGAAGTTTTCACCAAAAGGCTGTCTAGCTGGTCTTAAATGAAAAAGGTGCCAATATGACTGCCAGTTTTGCCACCACAGCAGCAGCCTTGAAAATCTTGCTATCACTATTCCTTCTAAACTTCTAAATGTTAGATCATATTGACATAAGGTTTTCACCAGTAGACTGCTCAAGATGTGAAATTGGTATTGCATGAAAATGGTGCCAAGCTGATGTTCAATATGGCCATCATGGTGGCCATCTGGAAAATCTGGTTATAGTTACACCACCAGAATGGATGCTTATATAG
The DNA here is from genome assembly GCA_016617855.1 of Megalonaias nervosa. NCBI lineage: Eukaryota > Metazoa > Mollusca > Bivalvia > Unionida > Unionidae > Megalonaias > Megalonaias nervosa. The sequence continues at coordinate 2,950 of JAECUM010036077.1, forward strand.
ACATGGGGTTTTACCCAAAAGACTTTTTATATTATCTAGCTGGGCCTAAATAAAAATGGTACTGATCTTGCATCCAATATGGTTGCTGTGATGGCCATCTTGAAAATCTTACTATCACTACACCTGGTGTTTTCACCAGTAGACTTTATATGATGCCTTGTTAGACCAAAATGAAAATGGTGCTAATCTTACATACAATATGGCGAATATGGTGGTCATCTTAAAAATCTTTTTGTTGCTCAAGAATATTTGAGATAGTTTCAACTCTCAGCATTGTAAAATTGTTTCTTATCAGCAAGACCCATTTCCATTTTATGGAACCTTTTTTTTGAGTTGCTGGTTATATTCATCATGAAAAACCTTATGGCACTTTTTTGTCAGATTACAAATAAAAACTTGTTACTGAACAATATTTAAAACACCCAATGTTTGGCAGTTTATTGTCTCTTTGAGTACATGTTACCGGTAAATTGATTTGAAAAGAAATAGGTAGTGGATAGCTTTTGAGATTTTCTAAACAAAATTATAATTTATAAATATGTCTTGTGGTTGTCTTTTTAACTGCTATATTTGATCCTGTTCTCTGGCCCTGTTCATGCCATCAGAATCGCTGTTATTAATTTTTACTGCATTTATCCACTGTATAATATATACCTATTTGTGATGAACACAGAACTAACTCCACAGTCACATAATACACTGGCAGATCTGGGTCTACTATAAGTCATGAGCATAGACCCTTATCTGCCATTTATGCCATAACCTCAGGATTTATGGCCAAAATCAAGGGTCACCTGAATGTGAAAAATACTTTTGAGTTGATATAGTCTTGTATTGTTGAGTACAACCTAAACAACAGCAACATGGCAGGTGAAAATAATGTGCTAGTGAATTGTTCAAATTTATCGGAGACAAAAAACTTGACCATTTCCAAGTATGTGAAAATGACATTGTCAATGAAAAAATGGAGATAATATCTCCAACTGATTTTATGATGAATAAAAACATCAATATTTAAATTTCAATCGATTCCCAAAACTATATGCTGTTAGCTGCAGTCTGGTGCATGTGGCATTTGTGAACAAAGACTGTCATTCTTTATACTTGTTCAGAACTTTGGCTTCTTTTTGTCATCATCCATATGCCCATGTTCAAAACTTATTGTTTCAGATTTTAAAATTTAAGCAGCATTCTGGTCTCTTGGAAAATTTAAACTTTGAATCAGCTTCCTTCTACCTGGACTAGAATTACACAGGCTTATGCCTATTCTCAGCCTCACCTAATAACCTTGACATGCAAAAATATACCAAGCCAAACAGAATGGATTTAACTTTCAACTGTTGCAATTTAAAATAACTTTTACACTTTTTTGGAGTATAAGAATGAGAAACAATTCATATCCCCTCATTCAGAACACCCCAAACCTGCTCAAATGGTAATAAAGGGTGAAGTAAATATTCCCTTCAAATATTTATGTTGCTGTTCCTTTGATGATCCCTTGTAATTCTAGTTCCAGATGCCACACAGACATGTCAGTCACCTTCAGCAGAATAACCTGTCCAACCAAGATAACAACAAAATGCACACTTAATAAGATGTTAATTATATGACATTTTCAATATTAACCTTATATATAACAATACCATAAATGTAACAGTGGTGTAAGTTGTGACACACAAGGTAACAGTAGTAAAAGTCACACTTCCATACATTAAAGATAACATATATCATCCTTGGTGATATCAGTATTATCATCCTTGGTGATATCACTATGTGAGGAAATATTAAATACATATCTCAAATTGAATTAGCGACAGAATTTATAACACTGTCAGCTTTCTGATGGTACAGAAGCTCAGCTTGATACTAAATGGATGTATTATTTACTCCAAGGTGCTGATTCTGGTGGCATGGTCAAAGATATTGAAAGCAGGTTAGGAACACAAAATCATAATTCTGCTGCTCTCTTGTATTTCTACCCCTTTGTTAGCCAACATCATGCTGCCGTCATATATTTCTACCCCCTTGCTAGTTAACAAATAACCATAAACCCATTGCTATTTTGTATTTCTGCCCCCTTGCTACCCTTCCGTACACAAAACTTCTACCCTAAGATCAGAGTGGTCCAACTACAGGCCTGCAGACCAAATGCGGCCCATGGGTCATTCTTTTGTGGCCTGGACTCATACAGAATATCAGTGCTATAATTATAGTGTAATATAATGTGTGGCCCATGAACTTTACATTATTGGTCCATGTAGCCTGCATTGTTGAAGATGTTGGACCACCCTGCCTTAGAGATGACTGCATAGTGAAACAGGGAGCTACATGTGCCACCACCACTAACAACCCAGACTGCATAAAATGCTATATTGATCCTAACTCATACATTTATAATATATTCTTGCAGTTAGTTGCAATGCTCTCTTTATGCATATAACATTTTTCTTCTCAAGTGAGTTTACAAGTTTAGATTTCCATGTAGACTGTAACAATACCTAAAATTCTGTTAGGTTGATGTTTTGTGCCAACACATATCAGTACAGGACCTGTGCATGAATGTTCAGCTGTCAATAGGTTTGTAGTCAGCAAGTTGTCAATAGGTTTGTAGTCAATAAGGCATATGAAACTGTTGTTAAATTACAGCATCTTTAGTTAATGTTTAAATGTCTTCCGTTTTAAGATGTTGGATGAATTTCATAACTGCGCATTTCAATACAATGTAACAAGATATTATTATTTAAACAAGTTTTTAAAATATATATTTCAACACCAGGTTTGAAGTTTTTAAAATATATATTTCAACACCAGGTTTGAAGTTTTTAACATTTAAATTTAAAAACCAGGTTTGAGCTTTGATAGAGTATAATCTTACCAGCTTTGAATGCTGTAAAATATTTCTAACATTTTATACTTTTTTCAGTTTGTTCCGTAACAGTTCGATGGATTACCCTCTTATTGTCTTTTATGCCTTAGTAGGCAATGATGTCTGCAATGGGTAAGTTTGTTTTAAGCTTCATTTTGATTGGCTAGTCACAACAGGAAGTCAGTGCAGTATGTCTAATATCATATTAGTTTTTATGTTAATTTCATATTGTTTTTTGTTTGCATGGCAATATCATTGTAGCTATATCTTAGAGAGTTTTTCCTATTTCTGAGGAAATTTGGATTGTGAGTTTAGATTTATGGACCATTTTTTGACACTCAGGATTTATAACAAAGAAACCTGAAATAATTTTGTATCGATGAAATTGCTAGTCTATTTGATTATCTTGCAAAAATTATTAGACTCAGTTGGTTTCATTTACTTTGTTACTGAGTGACTTGGCCATTGTAAAAATGAGATTTCTGTATTCTTGCTTATTGTGCCAGCTCTTTCTTTAATGTATAGAATATCTTAAGTACGTGATTGTTTTATATGAAATTTATGACACAGGTTTGATAATATATTAGGCAGAGGACCCATTCTCATGACAGTCCAGTTGTCATGATAGGTCTCATATGTTGCTGATGTCTCATGAACAGATACAGATTTTTAATTATTATGCATACCTTTGAAAGTACCTCACAAAATGCTCTAAAAAAGGATGCATAATAAGCATAAATTCTACTCCATGCACCAGATATCAGCCCTATGAGATCAACAGTTGGTAGGCAATGAAAACTGATCCTCAACCAGTATATGTCACTACCCTGTTGGTATTATTACCATCATGTATCAGTCAGCAAGTTTCATAAATCTTATATTACATGTTTGAGATTGAAGTTATTACATGTTTGAGATTGAAGTTATCACATAGTTGAAGACTTGGCATTACTCATTGACCTTGCTTTGTGGCATTGCTAAGTGTCATGTCACAATGTGACATACATCATTTATGTCATGAAGCTAAAATAATGGGAATGTCATATGATTATAAGTAATTTACCTCAATGAAATTTCATCTGTATGTTCATGTCAGTTTATCCATCACTCAGTTCAACTGAAAGAAGTTCTACATTTGTGAACTCTTGAAATTGAAATTCCAAATATGTTAGGATTTTTCTTATATTGTTGCTGATCACCTTGAATTTTTTCTTAAGTGTGGATTTCACTTAAGATCTATGTTGAAACTGAGGTCAGGTTGCATTATCAGTAACTAGTTCTATCTATGTTTATCAGTATACTGTTGTCTGTATGCTCTCGTTACTCTCATTCATATAAGAAAATTTTTCCAAATTGATTCAAAGAACTTTCTTTTAATATTTCTTGTATCTATCTGGACTCCTAATCAGGAAGATAAATATGTAACCATTTTGTCAAAGTGTAATGATGTAAGGCAGTTTTAAGATTAAATAGCAAAACTTCTTAAGACTTTTGCTGGGAGACCATTTTATTGTAAGATAATCATGCCAGATTGAACTGTATAATTTCTATTTCTTTACATGCCTGCAGATTAGCACTGCCAGTCAAATCCAATTTGCGACAGTAAATTCAACATTAATATCCACAAATCCTCAAAACAAAATTGAATTCCAATCTCAAAAACAATAATTGGAACCTTTCTTGAAAAGTACCCAAAAGTGTCATAATGCATGGCACTATATAACGGGAAGAGTCATAAAAATAGCATCAAAATTTCCTTCAGAATTTATTGTGGATTTCTATGCTGCTGATTTTGGCATTCTGCCATTCAGACAGCTAATTAGATTCACAGATGTCTTAGATCATTTTTTTATATGCCCACCATAAGGTGGAGCATATTATGAGATGGTAGTCCATCCTTCAATCCTTCATTGGTCTGTCTGTTACCAATTTTATTTCTGTACCATATCTCAACTTGTTCACCACCTACAGTTACCAAAAGTTTGGGATTGCTGGCACTTCATGTAGGGAAGAACCAGTATCAACTTCAGGGTCAAAAAGCTCAGTGGTCAGGGTCACTTTGACTGAAAGAAGAAAAATGGTCTCTGGACAATAACTTGAGCTCTCCATCATCTGCAATTACAAAACTTTACTGATTGTTGGGGTCTAAAGGCAAGGTCACTATCAATGAAGAAAGAAGAATGGTTTCTGCACAATAACTTGAGTTCTCCATCATTTAGTTTTACCAAACTTTGTGAATGACTTGCATATGGGATCAGGAAGAATTTTATTGATTTTTTGGGTCAAAAGTCCAACGTAGAGGTCACTGTGTCTGAAAGAATAAAAATGGTTTCTGCGCAATAGCATTAGTTCTGAAATATGTACCTTGACCAAACTTTGTAAATGAATGCATTTGAGGTAGATCACTCAGATGGCCTAAGTGGTCTGTGCATCATCCTCAGATGCAGGTTTGAACCGCAGCTGAGTCATACCAAACACTTATAAAAAATGGTACTAGCAGCTGCCTCACTTGGTGCTCAGCATTAAGAAGTTAGTGTTTGGACTGGTCAGCCTGGTGTCAGGATAATGTATCTGGGTGGGACATGATGCCACATGTCAGCACCATGGTGCCTCAGTGCTAGACATCACTTTAACTGCAACACTGCAGACATCTTATTGATGTGACTGAAAAATTGTTCAAGCTTTGTTAAAAATCCAAATCACACACACACACATGCACTTGAGGTAAGGAAGAAGCATACGGATTTTGTGTCCAAATGGTCAAAGGGCAAGATCACTGTGAATGAAAGAAGAGAAATGGTTTCTGCTCAAAACATTACTTCTGTGTCACAGACCAGGACCAAACTTTATGCACAGCTTCACTGAGGGGTAAGAAGGAAACGTCAAGGCCACTGTGATTGAAAGAAGAAAAATAGTTTTAGTACCAAAACATTCAGGTGTCTGCATTAAACAGGTAGTAGGCATATAATGTGCCGTTAACAATACTCTTGTTAAATGTTGCAACTGAAATAACCTCACTCATAATATAATGGTAATTATTTGTTTGTTTATAAAGGTATATTTATGTGAGTGTGGCTAAAACCTGTTCTTTTTTGACAGTACTTCGGAAATTTCTTACTTACTCCTTTTTCATATCAAATAAAATATTGATTTACTTTAATCTAGTGGTGTTTTTATTGCTATACCATCTATATTCACTTATAAGTTGAGTCAAACTGCAAACAACTCGGATCCTCATCTGCCATAGCATAGTACACCTGCAGATCAGGGTATATGTTTTTTGGTCTAATGATTACTCCTGACAAACTGCACAGACCCAGATCTGTCGCCACTTTATGTGATGGCAGATCTGGGTCTGTGCAGTTTGCAGTTGGATTTGACTTATAAGTGAGTACAGGCAGTAATAATTTTTAGGTCAGTTTGGTTTTTCAGTTGATTACATTATAACAGCTTTGCAATATTTCAGTCACCCAGATACATTTGCTGACATGACAACTCCAAAAGAGATGCGGAAAAATGTTCTGGCAACCCTGGACTTTCTGGTATAAAAAAATTTTGTATCAGTTATTTTGCCAACTTAACCAAAGGCCACATCAGCTGTGTCACTTGTTGTTTGTCCTTTAGCGTTTGAAATTTTACTTTCATTCAACCACTTGTCCAATTTTCATCCAACTTTGTCAGAAGTTTCCTGTAGGAATACGCTCTACAAGTTTAACATTGTTCTCAACAGTGGACATTGATGTAAACAATATGGTGGCTGTTAAATAGTTGCAGTCTCATAGCTGTCTCATAGCCAGATGCTGCTTATTACCATATATATGTATGTGATAGTCCGAAATAGAATAAAGTTTGTTAGGGCTTTGTGTGGAAGTGTAGAGGTATAAATAGCAATCCAAAGTTTTCCAAATTTGAGAATTAATTTTCTGCATGATTATACCACGTGTTGATATGAAAGTGCTCTGACACTCATGTGTTGACATACAAGTGCTATGGCATGACCATCCCATCCAGTAACAACTTCAAATTCCACTAAATCCAGCTTAAACTAGTAGCCAAGTTTATCAATGAGTCTGTCAATGAGTCTTTCATGTACAGAGCCATTTCTATTCGGGGATACATTGTTTCATCGAGAGTGAGAACTGTGCATGCTGGAAAGGGACCAACCGTAATTTTTTGGGTGTGTCAGGTTTTGACTCTGAGGTATTCCTTTCCTTGCCTATCCCAATTTTTTTTTTTTAAATAAAAAAGCCCCACAATATTCTTCTTGTATTTTAAAGTTCATTTTGTTCTCTCTCTCTCTCTCAACAATCAAGTTGAAAAGGAAATGGATGAGAGAGATCGAGAGATTGAGATCCACTTCTTAATTAACCAACTCTTATGACGGCAGTGTGAAATGTATGTGACTTGGGACTCTAATAATCAAGACCTTTGTTCAATAGCTGAACTTTCGACTTGGTGGAAGTCTTTTTTATATTTTTATTTTTTTCTCATCAGTTTTGTTTAGTTTCCTTTTTACAGAGCTAGTTTCAGAGGTAGGAAAATGAAAAGATAAAGCTTGTTCTTTTTTATTTTTCTCAAACATTTGACAATGTAGAAGTTATATTATGTTAAGATTGTTGCTTAGAAATCTAATTTATTTCAAATATTTTTGGCAGGTTGCAATTAATAACTATCATTGAAAACCTCACAACTCTTGTTGTATAATTTATAATCAGTGAGAAATAGCTATGTTAATTTTTGGTAATAACAACTCTCAGGCCTCTCAAATATACAGCTCCACTCAAAAGAATACCTGACAACCAATGTCACTATCATACATGTGTACTGGACACAAGAGCTCCCACCCAGTGTTGCAAACTCAGGTCTCAGTTTCACACTGTTGTTTATTTCTGCCTCACTTGATGGTAAAGATCAAAGAGCTCACTTGGCTTGGTAACATGTTGGCATTTCTCAGCTGATATTACCATATATAACCAAAAAATAGTACACAATTGTGTCCAGAGAAGACCCAAACTGATGGCTGTGATAATATTGCTGATGATATTATGTTTATTTGGTAGGTCATTGACAGTTGCGCTCAAACTAGTTGAACATCAGAAGATGTATTAAAATAAGATTTTAAAACAACTTGAGTTGTAAAGAGAGATATTCTAAAATTAAAAGTGCTGTCATATATTAAAGAAGGCATTAATTATAAAAGCTATTAAAGAAATCAAAGACATAATGTATCCCATACTATTGATATGCATTCAGTTTGCATGTTACTAGATAGTAAAAGAAAGTTAAGACATACATAAGATTTAGTAGTGAAGCTGGCAAAAATAAAATTATATGTAGTATGAGTCTAAAAATAACTCTAAAAGTTTTGTTAAATCCATGAATGAAACCTAACGTTTTCAACAGTATTGTTTTATTTTGAAAGAAAATTTATATTTATTTAATTTTACATAATGTGATGAAAAAATAGAGCCAACTGCAATCGATGACAAACCTGCAGATGGATTTTATGTCGGTTATTACATTTGTCACATGTATTGAGATACTTGTATTTGTCACATGTATTGAGATGCTTGTATTTGTCAGATTTATTCTTGCATGCAACAGTAATTGCTTATAGATTCATTTACATAATAATCTGTAAGACATCTGCCTTTCAACAATTTTCAAATGAGAAAACTAGTTTTCCATTAGTTTGACTTCAATGCATAAACAGTATTCTCTTCACACTAAAACATGACCAATATAATTGTTCTACTTTATGAGAAATAGTATTTTACATTCATAATTAAAACAGCTTTATAACGTTGATTTCTTTGAAAAATGAATGCTTTATTTAGTTGGATAAAAGATTCTGCCAACAATATTATTTTAAAGTCTTTGAACCTTTCAAATGCTAACAATTTTTGGTTGTTATGGCAACCAAAGTAAGTCTATAATTATGTATCATTTTCAGTATGATTAGTATTGGTTCCTTATCAATGAACTATAAGTGAATAGAATTGTATTTTATATGGAGACAATTTGTGAATAATAATACTGCATAAATATTGCATAATCTAAATATTGTAACATACTGAAATGTAGAGACATGTTTGAAAATAAAGTTTTATTTATCTAGCATAGGTCTAAAAGTAATGAATGCTCTAAAAAAGGATGCATAATAAGCATAAATTCTACTCCATGCACCAGATATCAGCCCTATAATATACTGAAATGAAGAGACATGTTTGAAATATGATATGTGATATGTAGAAAAAAATTAACTGTCCATGTACACATTCAGAATAACTATATTTGATGGAAATGTTTACACTATATTCAAATTGTTGTCAAAAATATACTTTTCCACCCTTTTTCTCTATTTGGTTGCTATGGTAACCATGAACACACATCATTTTCACTGATATTTTTAGTGTTAGCAATCTGCATGCATATATGCACCACTTTTTACAATTTCACAATAATCTAATTATAAATACTAATTTTGAAATTGTTACATGGATTTGGCCCAAAGAGTATGTATTGTTCTGAAACAATTCAGCATACACAGACAGGGCAGTAAGAAACAAATCAGCACTGGTTTCAAGGTCATTCAAAAACAACACAACGCTACCAGGGTTAAGATACTTTGATCCATCACCATTAAGATACTTTGACTCTTTGCCATTAAGAGACTTTGATCCTTTGCCATCAAGATACTTTGATCCTTGCCATTAAGAAACTTTGATCCTTCACCATTAAGATACTTTGATCCTTCACCATTAAAATGCACTGATCCTTTGCCATTAAGATACTTTGATCCATTACCATTAAGATACTTTGACTCTTTGTCATTAAGATACTTTGATCCTTTACCATTAAGAAACTTTGATCCTTCACCATTAAGATACTTTGATCCTTCACCATTAAAATGCGCTGACCCTTTGTCATTAAGATACTTTGATGCTTTACCATTAAGATACTTTGATCCTTTGCCATTAACATACTTTGAGCCTTCATGATTAAGATACTTTGATCCTTCACCTTTAAAATACTTTGATCCTTTGCCATTAAGATACTTTGAGCCTTCACCATTAAGGTATTTTGATCCTTTGCCATTAAGGTACTTTTATCCATTGCCATTAAGATACTTTGATTCTTTGCCATTAAGATACTTTGTTCCTTTGCATTTAGATACTTTGATCCCTCGCTATAACAAAATGAATTTTGGTCCATTCCAATCTTTCATTATAGCAAGGTGTTTGTTACTACAGGGTATTATATTATGTTTGGTTTTCACAGACCAGGTCTGTGTTTGTTACACTGACAAATTTGTAATGTGGGGGTTAATTATAGGCCTTAGCAGAATATAGGTTACACCCCTTGAATTTGAACTCTTCTATCCACTCAGTGTGCATGCCCTGCTTGCCGCCTCAACTTCCAGGACTATATAATGTGCCTGCAATCTATCTGTGACACTGTTATAGTAAAACCTGAAATACCCAAATTAAGGCAAGCCCAACACGTTGAGGTTCAGATATTTACTGTTTTAGTTCCGTATATCAGTCGATACTGTTTCTCCATAAGATGTGAGTGGCAAGGTGGTTTTAGATTGATTTCTTTTCATATGTTTACAAAAGATAGATTGAATAATATCCACTGATATTTCCTTTGATATCGAGACCCTTTAAATAACTGTTGGTCAACATGCTTTGTTATGATAATTAACCTTCCTGCAAAGATCAAAGATGTGCACGTGGAGAAGTTATGATGCTGACAACATCATGTATACACTGCTCAGATACCATGACAGATAACTGCTCATAATAAAAAGTTGCCAGAAAGACTGAAAACAGAGAAAGCACTTCAAGTTAACTTTGATTTCAGTAGATTTTGCAGGTGTATTATATTTCTCCAGTTAACTTGTCACTAAGCATTAATCAGATTAAAGTATTTTAAAAATTGTAGAGCTACCAAACAGAATAGAGCAGAAAAAAGACTTTATTAAAAAAAAATATCATACAGTCAGTACATGTTAGGCAGATGAGTTAAGTACAATCAAAGTTCTATTATATAAGCAGCAATGATGTTGTAATATAAATAATAGGTAGAAGTGAAAAAATGCTTAGGGACAGAAAAGAGAGAGAGAGAGAGAGAGAGAGAGAGAGAGAGAGCATGGATTATCTAAACATTACAAATCCAAGGAGTATCTAAAGAAAATTAATCAATGATTTTAATGGAAATGCTTTTGATTTGTTTCACTTAATGTTTAAAAGATTCACGAATGATTGGAATGTGTAGCTATCCAGGGCTCTATTCAGTTTCTAATTCATTCATAATTTTCATAACAACTATGCTTAAATTTTGCAATAGATTTTATTCTTATTTGTCATTAAATGATGTTATTTCAAAGTATTTGGTCATATATAATAATGAATCTAAACCAAAATTCAGTCTAGCATCCCTGAAGAATTTACACTCAAAGATGTAATGGAATTCATCACCCAAAACATTATTTTGAAATTTTATATATTTTCTTTCTTCATATGGAATTTTACTCCATTGAAAAGTTTCAACAGGTAATTTGTAGTTTGACGTAGCAAAATTCTTAAAATTCAAGATAGGTAAGTACACTTTTTCATGTATTCCAAGCTTTATCCCTAAATCTCAGATGGATATAAAGTTAGCAAGTGGACAGAAAAGTATGGCAGAAAACGTATTATACTGATCCATGACCCTTCCACCTTTCCACCATCTTGTCTAATATCAGAATATAAGGCAATAAAAATTCAAGTGAATGTTAACTGCTGTATAGCTGTTAAAAATTTGTTTTACTTCATTCACTAATAAATCTCCAGTAAAGCTAAATTATCATTATAAAACCAGCATCCTCATCCTTAAATTACAGCACCTGTTGGACTAGCATGTATTCTTTCAGGATGGTCGTCTACCTGCTAACAGTCATGTTATGCTGGTGGGGCTTGCAGATGGACGTCTGCTCTATGAGGGACTCAGTAACAGGACTCATCCAGTTGGTTCCCTCCGCAATGATGTCACATATGCAGAATTTTATGATTACTTCAATTGCTTAGAGGTGTGTGTATATATATATATATATATATATATATATATATATATATATATATATAAAACTTAATGACACCAATATAATCAAACACCGTCACTCTAACACAAACAAGTAAACAAGGTGAACAGGAACCCACTCACATGGAAAGTGGAATTAAAACTCAACATCAGCCTACTAACATCTCAAAATCACATGATTTTACATCAGTAAAAGATACCCAGACATAAACGTATCTAATATCAGATTGTTGTTTTCTTATGCAGTCAAGCCATTGTATCTCGATTATTATCCATTATATTTGTGTGAAATTGCATTGTACTCAGGAATGATAGACTTTTTATCCAAAATACACAAAATCTTATTGTCAGTTTTATGTCTAGAGTTTACATGCATTTTACTGCCCAGTAAAATAAAATCAGGATATTGCCAAACTTGATCGGGTGTTTTCACTTCATATCAGGAGGACTTTTATCAACCCAATTTTTAGGACAAAAATAGTAATGATGAAATGAATTTCAACATATTTATATTTAAATATGATGCAGTAGCATGTAAGCAAAGCTAGTACATAAGGACTAATGTTAACACCTGTCACAGGGTAGATGTATCATATTTGTAATATACACAGATTCATGTCAACACACATCACATTTTTGATGTATGATACTTATGATAAACACAGACTGATGTCAACAACTGTCACAGTGTTGATGTATCATATTTGTGACATGCACAGATTGATGTCACCACCCATCACAGCACTGATGATCATGCTTGTGATATACACAGACTGATGTTAACATCTGTCACATGTATCATATTTGTGATATACACAAATGTCAACAACAACTGTCACAGTGTCAGTGTATCATACTTGATGTCAACAACTGTGACAGTGATGATGTATCATATCGGTGATATACACAAATTAATGTCAACACCTGTTACAGTGTTGATGTATCATACTTGCGATATACACAGATTCATGTCAACACACATCACAGTGTCGATGCATCATACTTGTGATATACACAGATTGATGTCAACAACTGTCACAGTGTTGATGTATCATATTTGTGATAAACACAGATTGATGTCAACACCCATCAGCATTGATGAATCATACTTATGATATACACAGATTGATGTTAACACCTGTCACAGTGTTAGTATATCATATTTGTGTCATACACAGATTGATGTAATATTTACTTACTTTGAATCAGATTTAGTGTCGATGTATCATATTTGTGACATACACAGATTGATGTCAACACCTGTTACAGTGTTGATGCATCATTTTTGTGATATACACAGATCAATATCAACACCTGTCACAGTGTTGATGTATCATATTTGTGATATACACAGATGATATCAACAATTGTCACAGTGTCAATGCATCAAATATGTGATATACACAGTTGATGTCAACACCCGTCACAGTGTTTATGTATCATACTAAGTCTTGTGATATACACAGATTGATGTCAACACCTGTCATAGTGTTGATGTATCATATTTGTGACATACATAGACTGATGTAATATTTACTCACTTTGAGTCAGATTCAGTTTTCTTCTAAAATTTTGCATGTGAACATTTGGTAATTTCCATTGTTTTCTTATTTATTACATACAAATTTAATCTCACAGGGTTAATCTGGTGTCAGCATGGATTTTCAATCAGTATCTCTATGGCACAGTCAGACTTGTACTGTTTAGATGACTGTTTAGATGTATGTACAATGTCTGTCAGTATTCTTAGGGGTATGGAATCAAACTTTTATATATTTTCGATCCACACAATATTGCCAAAAATCTTTGGAAAGTGTAAAAGAGGGGATATGTAATAAATACATAACAACATTTATATTTTGCTCCAAGTCAGCGGAAAGAACTTGCATTATCTGGCATATAAATACATCAGAACATTGATGTATGCTTATTTCATATCATTCTTGTTCTTTCTGCCAACTTGAAACAAAACACATATATTTTATACATTTATTATACAGATTTCACCATGCACTGGCTGGATGAATACCAATAGCACAGTGAGAGAAATGACAACTCTGGTACTATTTTTGATTTTCATACATTTATTATGAAAATAAGTAATATAAATGACATTGGTTGATATAAAACAGCAACTCATTGAAATCTGCAGTATACAATAGGCTTTTTTCATCATGTTGGCAAAGGTTAATATTATCCAGCCAGAAAAATTACAATTCATACATGTACAAAATAAGAGGATCTGAATATAAACTGTGATCAGAGTTTACCAAAATCAATTCAGAAGTCTACAACTACAGTAAGATCTGTCTGAAACGTCACCTATATTAAGCAACAACAGTAAACTTTTCAAGGTCCATTAACAAAAATTACAGGAATTAAACTCCATTTGGCATGTACTTGTTTTGAAAGTCCACTTTTCTTAATTCCCAGAGGTGGCAGTTTAAGACAGATTTTACTGTACTCATGGGATTGTGCTCAGACTCAAAATAACTTTTGAATTATAGCAATGAAATTTGCAGTCAAAAGAATGGAGAAAAATTTCCCATCTGTTTCTGCTTTATTTCAACACAGAGTTGCATATTTTGGAATTTGAATTTATCTTCATGAACAAAACGTTTTTATAATCACCATGCATGATCTCTAGTTGAAATTAGTAAATATTCATAAACCTTGACACTGGAACCCGTTTTGAAGAGTAATCAATAATCTTGTGCCATAAAGGAGACACCTTGGTGGCATGTATCTAAATGTGTAGAAATACAACATGAATAGAATGTTGCATGGTTTATGTCTATCACCCAATAACAGTTTATCACCCCAACCCATTACTGAAATATAATCTTGAACAGTTCTAAAACTTAGAATGGTCTACAGACTATATACTAAACTCATCAGCATATTATTGCTGTATCTTTTTGTAGGAAGTGGACCATAAAAAAATATCTATTACAGTTACAGTCTTGTAAACGAGACTTTAATTGCTCCATCACTACAGGTTTCTAATGTTAAATGTAACTGACCTTGATATTTAAATGTAGCTTTTCTTTGTACATGTGACCTTCATCATTTCTTTGGTATGAATTTTTAACAAAATAGGTTTCTACAATTTCAGAGAGCTGAAGAGCTAAGTGCTGTATTGAAAGATGTGGCAGACAAAAACAAAAATACATATAAGAACTTTGAACTATATTATTCAGATAACCCAGTCTATCAAGGTACAAACATTTCTTATTAAAAACCTTTCCTATGCCTTCTTTTCCAATCAAAATAATAAGAATGAGAAAAATTGGTGAGTTTTTTGAGGGAGTACTGTGTATGTATATATATATATATATATATATATATATATATATATATATATATATATATATATATATATATGGTTGCCCAAATGCTTACCACAAAATCTATGAAAAATTCTGGACTCCTACATGTTAGATTCACTATGGGCAATTTACAGCAAGAGATATAACAATACAATGTTGTGCAAAAACAGTAGATGAACACGTTCTTGTGTCTATCATATAGCGAACCAGTATGTTTTGACCTGATTCTAAGTTATGAACAAATGACGGAAACCCAGTGTTGCAAGAGATTAATCTCCCCTTCAGGATTTGGTAAAGAAATTTTATATTCTGGTAGACTTATGCAAGGAGGTTCTGAAGGAAAGATATTATGATAATTGTGTGTTGGGATAATGGACAAGAACTATAATAATAATAATAATAACAACAATAAAATCATAAAAAATGTAATTACTTGGGTAGATGTTAGCACAGAATTTGCATTGGGTGCCAAACTGATGAGTGGCTGTAATTTTAATAATATATGTGTGTGTGTGTGTGTGTGTGTGTGTGTGTGTGTGTGTGTGTGTGTGTGTGTGTGTGTGTGTGTGTGTGTGTTCATTCTTTGGGGAGAGTTTCTTTGGAAGATGACAATGTTAGTAAATTCCACTTTAATATTACTCTAAACAATGTTATTTTTTAATTCAAATGAAAAGTTAATCCTATAGCATCAGAATATGTATTGCTAACCATAACATTTTTGTGTGTAAATTTGCACAATACTAATACAATGCTCTTTCTTTATAACACTTGCTCCCTCTTTATAACACTCTTCAACAGAACCACACATGATTTGTTATAAATGAGGGAACCTTATAATGAGGCATGTTCTAAAAAGAATGTGTCATAATAAGGTGTTTAATGATGTAGAATCATGTTATAATTGGTTCTTATTTATCCAAGAACTAAACTTAAATGAACAAATTCAGTTAGTTAATTTGATCTATGACCAAATCCACATTATATGAGGAGCAGCAGTATTAGTGAATGATTACTGTAAAATCATATGTGGTATTAGTGAGGGTCTACTGTAAAATAATATCTGTGGTATTAGTGAGGGATTACCATAAAATCATATCTGCAGCATTAGCAGGGGGTTACTGTAAAATCATATTTGTGGTATTAGTGAGGGAATACCATAAAATCATATATGCAGCATTAGCAAGGGGTTACTGTAAAATCATATTTGTGGTATTAGCAAGGGGTTACTGTAAAATCATATTTTTGGTATTAGCAAGGGGTTACTGTAAAATCATATCTGTGGTATTTGCGAGGGGTTACTGTAAAATCATATATGTGGTATTAGTGAGGGATTACCATAAAATCATATCCACAATATTAGCAAGGGGTTACTGTAAAATCACATCTGTGGTATTAGTGAGGGGTTACTGTAAAATCATATCTACAGTATTAGTGAGGGATTACTGTAAAATCATATCTGTGGTATTAGCAAGGGGTTACTACAAAATCATATACACCACTCCCTCGATAACTCGCGCCCGGATAACTCGCGAACCCGCTTATAACGCGGTGTCCGGCATGGCTCCCGATTTTTTTCCAAAGAAAATATATTTTGAAATGTGCTGAACGTGAAACAAATCGCGATAAGAATTGGTAAATTGAACCTTGATACATACTGTGTTTTATGTAAATTTTCGTACATGAAAAAAATAATTATTAATCATTAATTTTTGTAAAAACAAAATGGGAATACGGTATTTTCGATCTTTTTTGCAAACGTAAATCTTCTTAATAGAAATTTTATGTCCGATAATTTAATGAATTTTTCAAATAATACAAAGTGATATGTACGAAAAATTATGATACATTTAAATAATTATTATTTTGATAACTGGGTTGTGTACGAAAAATTAAAGGGTACGAAAAAATACGTGAAATACGGTAGCTCATTTTATCATCGGAAATGGTGATTATTGCCCGTAAAGATAGAATCCATATTGTGAAATTTGCAAGTTCTAATAAGATATCACATATTATGTTTGGGTTTTTTTTGAGAGAAATAGTTGTCAATACACTAAATAAACAGTCTGGCGAAACAGCGATCAACGAAATATTCTGGTAAATGCTAACAGGTGGCAACAGAGAATGAAATAAACACCAATTAAATGTCTTGCTATGTGAAATTCATGTTCTAATCCTTTAATTTCGCTTCAATGTAAACACTATAATCGCAACATATTCTCTTCTATGAAAACATGAAAAGAGTCAATCGACCGTCACATCGAAACCCGTGAGTACTTCTATGAGAACCTAATTACATGCCGGCTTTGTTTTGATCAACAACTTGGGGAAGTGTTTGTTGCATTAAAAAAAATCTATTAAAAGAGACCTGTGTTGTTTTATCACTTTGAATATTTTTTTGTATCAAATCAAGCAAGGGAGGTAAATTAAAAAAAATTCAAAGGCATGCCAATAGCAACATAAGTTCTTGTGGTCATTACCGTTCTCAAATTCATTTTATTTGACTAATCGAAAATGGTTTCACATTTTTATGTACTTAACATCACTAAAGTATATAATATCAGTAATGTATCCTAATCATTTGTAAATGTGACCATGGAGAGCAAAGGAAGTAAGTGAAAGGTGTACTCAGTGACTGAAAAGCTGTGCATCATAGATAGGGTTCATAATGGCGAAGCGAGATCCAACGTTTGCAATGAACTAAACAATTGCTGAGTCGACATTTAGAGGTTGGCTTAAGGATAAGCAGAAACTTCGGGATTATTTACATGATGTTGATTCAGATAATGGGATCAAACGAAAACGAGCACGGACTGCAAACGATACTGAATTTGATGATGCTGTGTACGCATGGTTCACACAGCAACGTGAACAAGGTGTTCCCATCTCTGGAACAATTCTCAAGGCCCAAGCAGAAAAAAATGGCAAAAAGTATGGAGAATGAATCTCATTTTAGGGCAAGCCATGGATGACTTTGGAGATTCCAGCGCCGACATAGAATTAAACAAAAATTCATTGTCGCGAGAAATACGCTCAGCGAATCCGGAAGCCGCATGAAATTATCCATACCAGCTCAGAGAGATAATCATCCGTGAACAATACACAAAGGCGGCAGAGAAATCAAAGAGTAACACACAAAAAAATGAACAGATGTTTTCAAAATGTGAAGTGATATTTGTCAAACGTGTCACAAACCGCAAGTATTATCGTGTTCTAATTTACGTATTTTAAATTTGTAGACCCATTAAATTCATGTTGGTAATGGTTAACCCTTGTAAATTTTTTTTTTTTTTTTTTTTTTTTTCATTTTACTTTTACCGCAATCAAATCTACCCATCGTTCGATCGACACTGTTTTTTCGAAATGAGTGTCGATCTTTTGTATAAAAAAAAAAGTCTGCTTTGGATCAAACAATAAAACTAGAATTTATCCAATTCAGCACAAAAATTTGTGACGTAGTACACAATGAGCGAAGTCGTACATGTGTTAAGTGAACGGAACCCATGTGGAATAATATTTTGATGATCTCCTCAATATACTGTAAGTTATCCTGAAATTAATGTTACTCTGTGAGGAAAAAAGTAGACAAAGTACACCGCTATGAAGAGATATTTATTCACAGTTAATCTTAGCACGATTATTAATTGAGTATTCAACACTAACATGCCAACCCACCACACCCCCCTTTTGCCTCTACGTCGATCCCTTTGTTAGTTTTGTTGTTTGTTATAGGTCCCTCGATAACTCGCGCCCTCGCTTATAACGCGGTCGATGTTTTTGGACCCCGTTGTGCGCGAGTTATCGAGGGAGTGGTGTATGTGGTATTAGTGAGTGATTACTGTAAAATCATATCTACAGCATTAGTGAGGGATTACATTAAAATCATATCGACAGTATTAGCAAGGGATTACTGTAAAATCATATCTACAGTATTTGTGATGGATTACTGTAAAATCATATCTGTGGTATTAGCGAGATGTCACTATAAAATCATCTGTGGTATTAGTGAGGGGTTTTTGTAAAATCATATCTACAGTATTAGTGAGGGATTACTGAAAAATCATATCTGTGGTATTAGCGAGATGTTACTGTAAAATCATCTGTGGTATTAGTGAGGGGTTACTGTAAATTCATATCTACAGTATTAGTAAGGGGTTACTGTGAACTCATATCTGCAGTATTAGCGAGGGATTATTTAAAATCATATCTGTGGTATTAGTGAGATGTTAATGTATAAATCATCTGTGGTATTAGTGAGGGGTTACTGTAAAATCATATCTGTGGTATTAGTGAGGGGTTACTGTAAAATCATATCTGTGGTATTAGTGAGGGCTTACTGTAAAATCATTTATGCAGCTAAAAACAAAAATAAATTATATGGGTGTCAAGCTAACAAGTGAGAAATATGGATCAGTGGGTGTTTTTTAAAATGATCTCTACTGTATGATGTTGTGATTACAAAGTTATTGGAATATTCCTTATTTTTGACAGCATTTGCATTTATGTTCATGGTTGGATAATCCCAGTGTTGAAATAAAGTGACCACATTCCATTTTGATGATTTTGTGTGTGTTTTCAACAAAACAAACGTACATTATTTTTCACTACTTTGCCAAAATTATATGTCACTAATACTCTGTAATTAAAGATTTTCTATAATTTCATTATGCTCAAAGATTGTGATTTACACTAAAATTGACACACTTTTGTCTCTTTCAGTACTAGATCAGTGGAAGAAGCAAGGTGGAGAACTTTGGCAGCTCCTGGAACCAGTGGATGGTTTTCACACAAATCAGGTCAGTAAATACTTTGACAGGATCAAGCACATGTCTTGTTACCTCTCATTGTTGTCAAGTTGTTTATTTCTGCCATCTTTCATCTAATAAAAGCATCAAAAATTATTAGTCAAAGGGGTAAATGACAGGTAACTATTTTAACTCACCAGTATGAAATAAAGCAGAGCTATTGGATTAGTGTTGGCATTGATGTCTTCAAAGTTAAAAGCTTATACATTTATACAGCCTCATCGCATCTCAGCCTTTCATTCTTCTTGGATCCACATCAGCGTTTTGGAGTGGGTTTCAAAATAACTACACTCCCCCCCCCAGGGAGGGACTAAAGAGCTAGCTTTGTATATAAATGTACATTAGTTGAACATTCTTAGTAAAGTTTTTGAATTTTGCTTTTGTTTTTTTTTGCACACTTTAAACATAATGTTATACTTGGAATCATAAAACTTAGTAAGGGATGCATCTTGATGAGAACGGCACCTTCTTAACAAGTAGGTCACTATAACCAAGATTTCATGGTTTTATTAAGTTTTTGCATTTAACTCCTGGCTACATTTTGGTTTTTGGCATGTTATATGCATACTATTCTACCTAGAATCATGAAACTTGGTAAGGGGATGCAGCTTGATAAGTATAACACCTTTATTGCAAATGAGTTCTCTGTGATCTATATTTGATGACGAAGTGACTGATCAAATTCTGTGTTTTAAGGTCATTTATTTGGTGTTGTTTATGTTCAGATCATAAAAACTGGAAAATCAGATGCATTTCTGTCAGTACTACACTCCTTTGCAACCACAGAATGTTACTGTGACCTACATTTATGCTTTGCTAATATAGATTAAGTATTTGTGCTAGCTCATGACCACATGGATTCTTCTATGCTGTATTTGCCCTTTCTGATTGGTGCAGTTGGAAGTGGGAATAAATGTTTATTCAGTGGTAAACTTTCGGTATTATTGTGATATGTTACCCTCAACAGGTCAACTATGTATTGTACTTGAAAATGAGTGTAGGAATTCTATGATTGGACTGCATGTTTTTCATGCATCAGCTGCAGTGGCTAATGAAGGTAATTACTGATGCATGAACTACACTTCTAATACTGGCTTTTAATAACTGCAATACATCCACTGCTACTATTGTATTATTTATTATCACGTTGCTATCTCTTTTCCTGGTGATAGTTCCTAGTCCAAGGTGAATATTCCTTCTCCTAATTATTAATTGCAGGTCTAAAACAAAAAACAGCATTATTTCAGTCTGGTTCCTAATTTATTTTTATCATTTGGAATATTGATCTTCTTTTTGTTGAACTTTGAGTAGTTCTTATGTGTACCTGGATGCTCCAAGTTTTTCTTCATCTAAATAGTTTTTTGGCATATCTACTGTCACTCATATGCATGTTTGTGTTGTTTTTTATATTTTCACCCCAGTCCTTGCATAATTTTTATCAGTGTCTCTTTTCATTAACTTTGAGGGATTTAAGTACCTCATTAGCAAAGCAGTGCTTCATTTTGTATCACTGTCTTAGTAACTGGTGTTAGGATAAGTATTACCCATCCAATTTTTATTCCACTTGATTGTTTATTTTTGTATTTAATTTCAGCATTTCATTATGCTTCAAGGTGGTGGTAAATGTGACCATAAAGAGCAGCTTGGATCACTCACCCCTCACCTGTTTGGCATTCATGCATGAAAGGTTGTTCATTTCGTCCCTTTGCTCTGAATAATGAGTGGGACTTAGCCAAAAGCCACTATACCTACTGGGACAAGAGGAAGGGACTTACTTCCTGCTCTTCTTCATTGGAAAAACCCAACCATTCCCAGGAAGGGATGTAGGGCACTTAATGTTGTAGGGAATTTGCCAGCTCCTGTAAGATAGGGGTCCATGGCTAATTTCAGGGTACAGAAATCATCTGCTTCTGTAGGGGTGGAATCACTGACACTTCCTGGGGGAAGGGAGTTTTAAGCGTCTATGTAGAGGGATCCACACTTCTTGATAAATGTGGTGCCTTCCTGGTTCAAGGGAAACAATCTTTTTCATGTTAAGTTAAACATATTTAAAGATTAGGGGAGTGCATTCACCTGACTGAAAGTTCCCTGAATAGAGACTTTCCCATCATGTCTCCATCTGGCTAGTTCTTGACTGGTGACTGATCAGTGGGCACCAGGCACTGTACAGGCCATTGGTTACTGGGCACCAGGCATGGACATCTGGCACAGAGTAATGCATCAAGTACCAATCACCAGTTGTCTGTCAGGTGATCTGTACTGGTTTCCCAGTATCTGTTGCTGGCTACTGAGCACGAGGTTTAGACACCTGGCACTGGTTTTGACCACCAGTCTTGACAAAGGGATGGGACAATACCCTATTCTCTCTATGTTACTATTCAGGCTTTACTGGAAATTGCTCCGGGCTTGGTCCACCTGTCTAGAGAAAGGGATTGGGTTGACACATTTCTGTTTCTATATGCTTCCATTCAGCCCTATTGTTGTTGGGGTTTACCACCACCTGATGGTAAGCTATGTCTCATTTTCCTCCCAGGACAACAAAGATGAATTTCTCATGGCTTTATGGGTTATTGGACTGGGTAGGCCATAGACCCTCCCTGTCCCGTTAGTCTTCATTATTGAAGAAAATGGATGTGACAGCCACTCACCTCCTCCTGCATTGAGAGAGGATCACCAGTGCCTTTCAGTAACGAGAGGAAAAATGGGCTAGTTCCTTCCCTCCCCATCAGTGGGGACAGGACAATAAACACACAGTCATCAAGTCCCCTTCTCCAAGAAGAAATATAAGAAGTGATAGTCCTGCCTTTTCTGAGAGGCAAAGACAAGAGAACTCTTCAGTTTTGGTGGATTCAAATGAGTCCCCAGAAGATTTGGTTGTGTCAGTCCTTCTTTTTTGGGTTCCTGTATATGTTTCTCCCTACAAGTTAGGTGCTAGAGAGGAGGAAGTTTGGAGTTCTTTCCTAAATCTGTGCCTGAATTCTGTGGATTTCATTTCTGTGTCATGGACACTAGGATCCTCTCTAGTTTAGAGGGAAACAGTTGGCCTGAGGAAGTGACACCTGTCCTTCCAAGTCCTCCTCTTACCAGTGTGCTGTTAGGTGCCAGACTGAAGTTCAGAGGCTTGATTGGATTTCACAGATGGTGTGTGGATCCTTTCCACAAAACAATGGTTAGCAGCTTCACTTCTGTTACCCTCCACCTCTTTCAAAGATCCTCATTTGATTCCACCAGTCCCCACTGGTATCCCTAAAGGAAGAGGTGTACTCCCTTCTAAAGAAGACTGTAGTAGGGAGGTTGACAAACATCTAAAGTTCAGGGATTTATTTCCAGATCTTCCTGGTTTCAGAAAAAGAAAGTTTTGACTTATTATCAATCTTTCACCATTAAATAATTTTCTTCAAGAAGAATGTTTCAGGCCATCCACCTGAGTCAAAAATTACATAAAATCAAGCAACTGGGTGGTCTCCATATAAATCCAGGAGGCCTACCTTCCAATCTCCATCTTCCTACAGGATATTCAGTTTTGGGCAGAACCCTTCAGCCTCAAGTATGCTCCCAGAACCTTTACTAGGATGATGGGTTTAATAGCAGGTCATATATAGTCATCCAGTATTTTGACAATGGATTGATGCACAAGATATGCCTTCTGTGGGACCTGTCACTCTGTTGAAAGACAATAAATTGCTTGGGAATAGTCCCCAACCTACAGAAATTGTATCTGATCCATGCATAGAGTTTTATTTACATTGGGATGAATTTCTTCACTCATCAAGGAAAAGTTTGCTTGCCTTTACATCTCTCAGATGGGGATACACAAACCGGTTTGGTTCCCCTACAAAGAATTAATTTGTGGCCTCTCTATTTCCTGCTGCTAGCAAGCTGGAGACCACACAGGAACCTTTTGTATGCTCAGTTCCCCATGGAATCCAAATTTCATCACCATCTGAGCTGATGGCAAAATCAGGACTGATTTCTCACTGGAGTTCTGATTCATGCCAACAAGCCTTAATCTTTTCTGTGCACTCACATTTCAGATTATGATTGGAGTGCTCACCTGGAAAGAGATGGGTTAGTTTTGTAGGGCTTGTAGTCTCAGAAAGAGTCTCCCTTCATATCAACAACCAAGAAATGCTGGCTGTTTTTCTAGCAATATAAAAGTTGCATCAACCACAGAAGACATCACTGAATCATGGTCACCGTGAACAATGTGTAGGTTGTGGCATGCCTCAGATGTCAAGTCAGTACTCACACCTCTTCCCATTGCTTGCAAGCCTGGAACCTCTGATGGACAGCCCAGGAGGAGATCACTCTCAGAATATGCCATGTTCTGGGCAAGAGAAATATTCTGATGGATAGGCTATCCAGAGAGGATCATTTGAGCCTAACAGAATGGTCTCTGCACCAATTGCTAGCTGTAGGGGAAGCCAGTGGTAGCCTTGTTTTATATGAGGCTGAACAACAAACCTCTCTTATGTCTTACCATTTAAAAAACCAGTTTGCTGTTGATATCTTCAGTCTGAATTAGGATCATCTGTGCATTTGCACCTTCCACATATTAGAATAATCTTATAAGTTCTTGACAAGAATATAACCTTTTTGTTACAGTGTATCCTGATAGCTCCCCTGTGGTTATGATTTAGTGGCCTTCTTGACCTGTTGGTAGACAACCCAATGGAATTCTCAATGAGGAGGAATCTGCTTTCATGGCACAGATTGTTCCTCCAACACAACATTCCACAGATTCTCAATCATC
The DNA here is from genome assembly GCA_016617855.1 of Megalonaias nervosa. Classification (NCBI taxonomy): domain Eukaryota; kingdom Metazoa; phylum Mollusca; class Bivalvia; order Unionida; family Unionidae; genus Megalonaias; species Megalonaias nervosa. The sequence goes on from JAECUM010036077.1 coordinate 27,787, forward strand.
ATGCCTGTTCATATCATGATTTATCTGCCAAGATCAGTTTTCAAGCAAGGCTGCTAAATGCACCACCCAGGCTATGAGGCAGTCAACTTCCAAGATTTGTGATGCAAGGTGGAGAATATTCTGTATTTGCTGCAGTTGCAAATGCATTGATCTTATCTTTCCCACTTAGCCACAGTTGCTGATTTACTTCTCTCTCTTTAGAGGAAAATCACTGCTTAATACCCAACATTAAGGGCTAGAAGGTAGCCCTCTCCAATACTCTAAAGTTCTCTATGGGCTCCACCATTGTATCAGACCATCGTCTTACAGAACTGATCAAGGTGCTTTGCACTTCACAGACCAGTCTCTTGTTCTTTAATGCCAAGGTGGAACATTTTTGCATTTTTTGGTTATTATCTAAACCTCTTTATAAATTCTTAAGTGTAGTTTCCTTTGAGAACCTTACCTTTAAGAGAGCCTCCCTTCTCTCCCTGGCATTGGTGAGGAGGCAATTTCAGTGTATGACTTATCATTGCAAAGGGGTTGTTTATAGTTCAGTGATATCTATGATTCAGTTTCTCTTCTTTGCTAACCTGGGTTTCTGGTCCAGTAGTGACAAGCCTACAAGTTGTCAAGCCATCCTTTAATTGGCATAGAGCAGTCTAATAGAGAAAATGGTAAGTTCACTTGACATCTTATATTTAGGCCACCAACCCACCAGACTGGACAATTCAGCAGTGCAGTAATAGCAGGCAATGTATTACTAAAATATAGTATACAATTTTTGGAGGATGGGTCGATGGGGTAAACTAATTATAATTGTTTAATACTTATTGCCTAATTCCCTCCTCTTTCCCCACCCTAATGTCCTTTAGTCTCAGTCCAGGTACAGTATTCTGAAGGATACCTGATTAAAGTCAGTCAGGTTGGGATTATGTTGTTAAATTTTTCTTTCTAGACCAAATAATAATTGTGAATGTAATTTTATCTTGGACTGGAGACTAGTGCCTAGAAAAAAGATAGTTATGCAATAATAGCAGATAAGTATGACATAATTAATATGTTTTCCCTGTTTTTTATGCATAGGTTAGGTCATGGTTAAGTTGTCCTTTATTACGAGTTTTAAATATGCAATCACTCTGATGAAAGAATGCTTTGGTTTAATGCTGGTATTGATACTACTGAGATGAGTTAACTGAAATCTAACATGCCACAGAATTCTTGTAATCTTCTGAAAGTCTTTCTAAAACTTCATTCTGCTGTAATGAAAGTGGGGCATTTTGTAAAATTAAGGTCACAGGTAAGAGCTGTTGGGATAATGAGAACATCATTAAGTCAGAGACCATATTGATGAAGGGTCACAAGTTTGTACATTAAATTACCTGCAATTTTTTTTTCAGCAAGCCAATGCTCTGTTAGCTGATGTAACATGGAAGAATCTGGAGCAACTGTATCCAAATTTCATTGGAAATGTTAACCCTAATAATGACAAAATCACAGAGATTTTTGGAGATCAAGGGGGTTACTTGTAATCAATCCTTTTCAGGGTCATAGAACAAAAGCCATGTGATGTTCCTAGTTTCCCAGGTGTTCCGGATATAATAGCTATTTGTATTTTATAAAATTAAGATAAGTTGTAAATTCTGTTGCAGCATCATATTGATTGAATCTATTCCAAATGATTATATATCTGCATTGCTTTTCTATAATTGATCCCTTGGCTTGAAATGGCATTTGCCAATCAACTATCACATACCAGAGATATCAGTGTACCAACGACCAATTGGATTAGCAGCTAGGTGTGAATCATGTAATTTTCATGAAATTTTTTCACAGTATTAATATATTATTGAAAATATGTTTCATTTACTACATAATTGTCTCAAAAAGTAAAACACCTATTTTATGGACATAAATATAGTAAATGAGTAGGAGGAATTGTCTTTGATTTTCCTAGTAAATTCATTATATCTATGTGTTGGAACAAATCAGGAACAAATGTTGACATTTTCATTAATTGCATGCATGCAAGGAGACGTTTAATTCAAACAGTTCTTTCTCTACTTCTGACAGCATTCTCTTTTAATCTTAATCATTTGTACTTTGAGAACTGATACTATGCTAGTGACCAAATCAGTAATTTGTACTTTAAGAACTGATACTATGTAAGTGACCAAATTAGTAATTTGTACTTTGAGAACTGACACCACGAAAGTGACCCAATCAGTCATTTGTTCTTCAAGAACGGATACTATGAAAATGACCCAATCATTCATTTGTACTTCAAGAACTGATACTATATGAGTGACCCAGTCAGTCATTTGCACATCAAGAACTGATACTATGTGAGTGACCCAATCAGTCATTTGTACATCAAGAACGGATACTATGAAAATGACTTAGTCATCAATTTAATATTCATAGGTGTGCAATATTTATATATGGAAATATGTTTGTATAGATTCCTGAGATTTTGTTAAATGAATGTCTGCATTTTTTGCTTGAATTTATTGAGCATTTCTACAAGTTTTGAGAAAACTAACTTTTTTCTTCTCTAAATAATTATATTTTTCTTCACGACATGTTAACACAAAATTTAGTGAAGTGTGAATATACAGATATACAAGTGTAATATATTTTCAGTGGAATTTATTCCACTATGATTAATAGAGGCTAGGTGCAAATGTTTTGTTGTTTAACTTTTCTTTACTTTCCAGTATCTATGTGTGTAGGTAGGTGTCAGTAGGTAGGTACAGAATAATTTGTCACCGTACATATCCACAATTTAATTGAACATGTTCTGTTGTAACAAAACTCCAACAATAACAACATACTGTCTCAGTGCTGCTACCATGATCTTTAATATTTTGTCTTTTTCTAAAAGATATTACTTTATTAATGCTTCCGCTGGTCTTAGGTATATTTCTTAGAAATGGGTATCACGGAAGTAGAAGTTGTTGATTTTTTTCCTCCAGTCTTTCTGCGAACAGTTGCAAGTTGTAATGCATTATGTTGGTTCCCAAACGTTGTTATTGTGGGGTGAAGAGTGGGCACAGATGTTGCTATGGTAGTAGTAGTAGATTGTGACTGACCAGTTGTTGTTTTTTTCTACACTCTTCATGTGACTGACCAGTTGTTGTTTTTTTCTACACTCTTCATGTGACTGACCAGTTGTTGTTTTTTTCTACACTCTTCATGTGATTGACCAGTTGTTGTTTTTTTCTACACTCTTCATGTGACTGACCAGTTGTTGTTTTTTTCTACACTAATAAAAAAACAGCATACAGATTGGGTTGTTCTCCTTTTTGTCTGTAATATTCCAAACAATTTCACTAGATGTAGAAATCGTGTAGTCTAGGATTTCCATGTAAATCATAAAACAATGTACCAATTTATCGTTTACTTTTTTTGCTTTCATCTACAACATCTTATTGATTTATTTTGTTCAAAGAATGGGACCAATTTGTAAGAATTTATTTGTATTGCATAAATCAGGAAAGGATTTATATTTCCTATTAATTATTTACCTTCTTACATTCCTTGCCATAATTTTCCTTTTATATGTATATTTTAATGTGCCATTTTATCTATTTTTGAAATTTGAGAAGTTGATTGATATTGAATTAAATCTAAACAAACTTATGGTTCTTTTGGTTTTTTGTTTGTTTGTCATAATGATCACACACACACACACACACACACACACATATATCTGACTTGTCAGTTATCATGCTACACCATGATCATATTTCCTTAATAGTTACATGCATAACTTTACAGGGATATAATTTATATTGTACATTTTGTAGATATTTGCAAGAGAAAAAGAGCAGTTATTTGATAGGTGGTGCTTAGCCAAGAAAGTTGATCAAGATTATGAAAATCTCAGACAACTTGTATTACTTGAAGAGTTCAAGAACTGTTTCCATAGTGACATTAAAACTTATCTTGATGAGCGTAAGGTCGAAACCTTGGAAAATGCTGCTCATACTGCTGACGAGTATTCCTTAGCTCATAAAGTTTCTTTTATAAGTAAGTCTTCCACTCAGACATCATCTGGTAAAAAAGTATTTCAGCCTAATATAAGCCATTATAAATTTCAATCTGGCACAACTTTTAGAAATCACGTTTCTGATAAGAATGATCAGAAATTCTTATCTCTTCATACATGTTCCTATTGCAGGAAGAAAGGACACATTATTTCTGATTGCTACAAATTGAAAAATAAGCATCAGAATCAAGACAGACCTATTCCAAATGCTCTTATTTCTAAGAGGTCAAGGTCATGGTCATGTATCGAAAGCAATATATTTGTTGGGTCTCATAAACCCCAGTCTGATTTTATTATGGAGAATTATGAACCATTCATGTCAAAGGGTTCTATATCACTCTTGGGTGATTCAGCCAATCCCATCCCTATTAAAAGTTTAAGGAACACGGGAGCTTCTCAGAGTCTTTTATTATCAGGTACTTTGCCTTTTTCTGAGAAGTCTTCTAAAGAGAGTGTTCTTATTCAGGGAGTAGAGTGCAGCTTTGTTAATGTTCCTCTCCATTGTGTAAATTTGTCATCAGACTTAGTCTAAGGACCTGTGATCGTCGGAACAGTGTCTTCTTTACCCATTGAGGACATTCATTTATTACTAGGTAATGACTTAGGTGGAGATAAGGTTGTGGTTAATCCACTTATAACTGACAAGCCTGTTTGGATCAGAAAGTTGATCCTATTGAAAAGAATTCCTGACTTATACCCAGCTTGTGCAGTTACTAGAGCTATGGCAAAGAAAACTCTTGAGAATGATGTTGATCAGGAAAATATTCCTTTAGCTGACACATGTATTGGTCAGGTTTTTGATGAGGTCACTTTCACTCCTTGTTTGGATCAATCAAAAGGTAATGATCACAGTGATCCTCTTTTAACTACTCATTCTCTTTATTCTAATCAGGGTGACAAACGACAATCACTTGTCATCGAACAGGAAAAATATCCTGAGATCTCCTGTTTGTTTCAAAGGGCCATTAGTGAAAATGAAGCCACAGAAGTACCTGTTTGTTATTTCATTAAAAAGGGGATTCTTATGACAAAATGGAGACCTCCTGAGGTACCTGCTTGTGACGAGTGGTCAGTGAACTATCAAATTGTAGTTCCAAAATCTTACAGACAGGAAATTCTTAGTCTTACCCATGAAATTCCTTTGGCTGGTCATTTAGGGATTAATAAGACTTATCACAAGATCTTGAATCACTTCTATTGGCCAAAAATTAAAAGTGATGTTTGTAAATACTGTAGATCTTGTCACACTTGTCAAATGGTAGGAAAACCCAATCAGAAGATACCTAAGGCTCATCTGCAACCTATTCCTGCATTTGACGAACCAATTAGCAGAATAATGGTAGATTGTGTCGGTCCCTTACCTAAGACCAAGTCAGGTAACCAATACTTGTTGACCATAATGTGTGCATCAACAAGATTCCCAGAGGCAATTCCTTTGAGGAATATTAAAACTAAAACAATAGTAAAAGCTTTGATAAAGTTCTTTACTCAATTTGGGCACCCAAATCTGTCTAATCTGATCAAGGGTCAAATTTTATGTCTGGAATTTTCCAGCCAGTCATGTTTGAATTTGGCATCCAGCAATTCAAGTCAAAAGTGAAATTATGGTTCAACAGAACTTCAATGGAGAGAACGTTTATGTCTGGTAATAGAGTTCTGTCTCTCTTGCTCATTCTTCAAAATTTTCTTCAGATTAGGTATTACGGCCCTTACAAAGTTAAGAAGAAAATGAATAAGTTAAATTATTATAATAGTACTCTTGGGATGTAAATAAATTAAAGGAGTACCAGTATCTTGAGAGAGATAGCCAAGTTAATCATACAATTAATTTAGTTGTACCTGTCCCATTCAGTGAGGATTTAAGCAAAGAAATGCAATCGGACACTATTGATTTTGGAGTAACAAATCTTCGGAATTCAGAAATCATGAATAATCTGGACCAGAAACTTTCACATTTGCAACAACAAGAAAGAAATGAAATTAAACAGTTATTACTTGAATATGAACACTTATTTCCAGACGTTCCTACAAGAACAAACAAAATTTGCCATGACGTTGAAATTGTAAATTCCACACCTGTGAAACAATACCCATACAGGATGAACCCTCTCAAACAGGAATACTTGAAAAAAGAAATTCAGTGGTATTTTTCCTTTCCATATATATATATATATATATATATATATATATATATATATATATATATATATATATATCACAAGGTTTTGGATCAAGAGGTTACCACTTTAATTTTGATGGTAAATGTTAAATGTTTTGGATAGAGTTTCTACAAAATTAGGGGACTGCTTTACTTGTTGTGATACTGGTATACAATTGTAATGTTGATGCCTAACTCACACTTACACCATGGAGTAAATAACAGTTCTCAAATTTTGCATTCAGCGCCAATGGAAATAGAAAAGGGTTGGGGGGCATTTGACTGATCATGATGAGACTTTAGATTGCCATTTTTAAACCTCAAAAAATATTAATTGTTTATTGAATACATGATAAGGATATAAATCATGTAATAAAATTTACTTCTCTGATTGACTCACTCAAGATTGCGGATTTGATATTCAAGGATGTGGGTAATTAAAAAATATATAATTATTATGTCAGATGTTGTTTTGCAGACTATTCACTTTTCTACTTTGTCATCTTCAATTCAAACACTAACATCTTGCTGGGTTTTCGTAAATGTCCATCCATCCATCCGTCTGTCTGTCCATCCATCCATTCATCCATCCAGCCTGGCAACCTCTCTCTATAGACAATATCTGTCTTTTGATTAGCATGCATTTAACATGATTAGAATCTGTCAAAGGTGATTTTAATACCAACTTAAGCATGGAGAATGATCTATCTGTCTATCTATCTTTTCTATCTATCTATCTTTGTATCTATCTATCAATCTCTCTCGATATATGCATTATGATTTTTAATGATAATTTTTATGACTGATGTTTTAAAATCTTTCCTTGGGAAATATTTTATTGATAATTTTAATGACTGATGTTCTGAAATCTTTCCTTAGGATATATTTATAAAATATTAATATTACACATCTATAAATGTTATATATCTATACAAAAAATAAAAAAATAATGCCATAAAAGTAAAAGAACTTTATTTCATTATTTTTGTTGTTGTTGACTTTCAGGAAAGAGATTACACTGAACATGTGACAGATTTGCTAATAAAGTCATTTCATGCAATTGTTTTGTACAATTCTACAACATTCAATATTAAGCCTGTGGTTAAACTAAATTCAGTAATAACAAGTGTTCATTATTAGAAATTGAGACCATATTCACTTTTGAAAAGTGTTCATTCTTAGAAACTGAAATCAAATTAATATATTGAAAAAATATTAATTATTCGAAATTGAATTAAAAAAATGTACACATTTTAATGGTCAATTATATTATAATAAATATTTTGTACAGTATAAGGGAATAAACAACAAATCAGTAGTTTTGGGAGGGGCATTTTGGGCTCATAATGGAACTCGGGTGGCTCAGTGGGAATGTTACATAAGCAATGGGTCACTCTAGGACTCTACTGATCTTTAACATTACGAATGTCACTCTGGGGCCCTATAGAACCTTTAAAATAGGGATGGTACTATGGGGTCCTATGCAACTTTTAATATAAGGATGGCACTACAGGTTCCTATGCAACCATTAACATAAGGATGGTGCTATGGGGTCCAATGGTAGCTTTAACTTAGGGATAGTACTATGGGGTCCTATGGAACCTTTAACATCAAAATAGTACTATGGGGTCCTAAAGAACCTTTAAAATAAGGATACTACATTACTATGAGATCTATGGAACTTTTAACAGTGGAATGGTACTATGGGGACCTATGGAACTTTTAACATTGGAGTGGTACTATGGGGACATATAGAACTTTTAACATAGGGATGGTACTATGGGGTCCTATGGATCTTTTAACATAGGGATGGTACTATGGGGCCATATGGAACTTTTAACATAGGGATGGTACTATGGGGCCATATGGAACTTTTAACATAGGAATGGTACTATGGGGCCATATGGAACTTTTAAGATAGGGATGGTACTATGGGGACTTATGAAATATTTAACTTATGGATGGTCCCTTGGGGTCCAATGGAACTTTGCTATGGAAGTTACATCTCATGATGAAGAGTCATTTGTGTGGACCCTTTCTAAAGAGCATCTGTTCAGGGTCACCAATGTCTCTCAAAAAAGAGATAATTATCTATCATTGCCAAACCAAAACAAACCAAATATTAAAAAAAAAATGTATGTATGTCTGCATAGGGTAGAAAAAACTCCCATGATCTTAACAAACAACAGATTCACACTTAAGCAAAATGGAAGTAGATAAACAAATAAAGAAAATCTGTTGAATCACAAGTTACTTTTTCAGTATATTAAAATAATAACAATGCATTTATCTTCTTCTACCTCTGACAGTCTAGCATCTTGGCTTAAATTTCTTGGAGGGAATGGGTACCTCTCTCTCTCTCTCTCTCTCTCTCTCTCCTTTTCCCTCTACTTTAACATTCAGGACAACCTGAAGACCATTTTCCTTCCTTGTGACAGAATATTCAACTTTCCTTTTTCTCAGGACTTGGTTTCTCTGCTCTTAGAATAACTGTTTCCTTTTCTTGAGGCATATATATATATATATATATATATATATATATATATATATATATATATATATATATATATATACACACACACACACACACACACACACAAACACACACATATCAGGTTTCATTAATCCCTGTAGTTAAAGGACATAACTGCCAGTTGAAAAGGTTTGAATGGCACATACTCAGAGCAAGCTGATATGAATCATAGGATGTCACAAATATCATTGTATCAAACTGCCTTTGATTTGTTTATGCATGAAACTGTCAAATAAACACATTAATGAATTAAAATTCAAAGGTCACCAAGTCTAGTTTACAGATTGTTTCTATGTCAAAAAATCAATAAAGGTAGCCAAATCTAGTTTACACATTGTTTCTCACTCGGGTAATCAATAGAAGTGTCACTGACTAAGCTTATTACACCTCAACTGCCTGATGGATGTACTCATGAAAATGGGGATAGAGAAGGGTAACTTAATCCTTTAGTAAAGAAATGCAACAAATTTTAAAGATTGGTTCTTAGTAAAGATGTGTGTTTGTTGCTCTAAGGTTTGGGAGGTTTGTTTTGTTTGGTTGGCTTATACATGTCTAGATGAGACAGTAATAAGTGTCAGTTTTACTGCTTGCAACTCTCCATGCCAAAGCATATGCATAATAAGGATGACCACGTTAACACTTATCCAGTGTTTGCAGACAAGAGAATTGCATATATCACCTGAAGCAATATATTGATGGATTTTTGACATCACTGGAAGCTGTGTACCCCAAAGATACACCCCATTTTGGGCTCCACTGCAATGAGTTTATTACAGCCACATGTGATAGCAGTCACTTCAGGAAATTAGTTTTTCCCTTGGAATTTCTATTGTGTACCTGATTTTTGTCATGATGTTTACTTGAATTTAAGTTCAAGGCCTGAACTTGCAGTTTGCTGTAATTTTCAATTAAGATGATTGATATTTTGTTCAGAAAAATGCAATTGTGACATAGATCAAGTGGGGATGTATATAAAAGAGGGTTTTGTCAACAAACTTCTATGAGTTGGATGACATAGTGAAATAAGACTGAATGAGAATCGTAACAAAGATGCACAATATATTGTACATCAATAGGTTGCTAGGTCTTGCTGTTTTGGAAAACAGATTGAATGACCAAGTTCTTCATCAGCCATCTACGGCCTACATTCGCGAATTCGGAATTTGGTATGGAAAAAATTTCGATTTAATCTTTTAAAACATATATTCTTGTTCAACGTTTTCGTAAGTCTGCCGATTTAAATGGAACAGGTATTTATACAGTAATGCATGCAAACTATAAAGTAACAAATTATAAAAGAACAATTTACGAAAGAAAATATATATTTCATGAATAAACATGCAAATATGTTAGCACACTAATTCTACAATTGGTCACTGATAATATTTTTTTCTCCCTTCTGATGCTGGCCGTTTCCTCTGGCCTAAGTTTTTCCCAACATTTTTGGAAGCCTTTGGACACTTAAAATTGATATTGCTGGCACTGATAAATCTGGATTTTGTTGTTGGTCGTTGTTTTGCCAGCATAAATTTTTGTACATGTGTGTCTTTGTCCATTTGTGGCATACCATGCCATACTAGTTGTGGAATGGCATGCTGCTCCATTGAAGAGACGCTAGAAGTTCCATCAACACCTAGAACACTCCCGTCATCTCCTTCACAGTTTCTGATCATATCATCCATCTGTTGGTTGCTATAAACAAAGAGAACAGGTTTCTTGTGTTTCGTCAGAATTATTTCTTGGATGACTGGATTATTGTGAAGATCACTTAAAACATTGACCACATCATCAGCTATACTTATTCTGGAATTAATATTTTCTTCACATTTTCGTTTCAGGTATCTGAATTTCTTGTCATTTATTTGTTTAGTAGATTTTGGAGCAGTGAATTTGTGTCTCCCCCACAACAATGGCTCTTTTACGAAACATTAAAGGCTTTCATGTATTGTTTTTTACCCACTCCCGATATTATGTGTTGATGTTCTAGTAAAAAAAATCAAAAAGAATTTTGTAAGAAAATATGTTTATTTATTAATTTTTCTTTGCAGGTTTTTTTCTAAGAGTCATACCCCAAGGGCCGTACATTCACAGGTTCCATGTTTCCTACACTATGCCTAAATGTATACATGTTTTTCTGAGTATATTTTTACATGTTACGTTCTCCACCAAAAGACATATTCCTACTGTTCATATGTGTTATGTGTATGCTATAATGTCGTGCCTAATATAGATTTTTTTTGTTTGGACAGTCTTTGTTTAGTCAAAGTTTCTTCTTATTTTCTGGTTATTTGGTTGTTTTTATAAAGAAAAAAAATTATTTTGTGTAGCTGAATTGTAATAATTTTCTCAGGCACATGTGCATGCATCGTTGTATTTGGCTTTATTCTCCGATGCTTGCATATGTACATCCAGTCATATCCTGACCCCATACCTAGTAAAATAAAAATATAAAAAAAATAAAAATAAAAAAGATGGCCAAAAAGTTGCAAAGAATAATTTTTTAAAAATAGCATTATATATATATATATATATATATATATATATATATATATATATATATATATATATATATATATATATATATATATATATTGTAACTTCATAGGACAATCTATTATTTTTTTTCTTAAACTATTATTTCTTTAAATAGAGGTTTTGTGTTTTAACATAAAGTCCAACCAATATATGTATAAAGATTGTCATGCGTACTTTGGTTGTTCATTTAAGTTTCTTATTCTATTATTAATGGTATTAGCAATTTTTTTAATGTTTTAGTGAGAGGAGATTTATTCCCCCCTCCTTTTTACCCTTGTACAGGTATTCTTGGTAAATAATGTAGTTTTCCTTTCTAATATCCTATTAAAAGTTTTGTAAATTCGAAGGTTAATCAATCGGATCCTGTAGCTTTTCCATGCCTTAATTTCTGGATTGCCTCTTCAGTTTCCTTCCCTTTAATTCTTTCATCACACAGATATTTACTATTACTATTAATTTTATTTAAAACATTCCCCCTAAATACTCTTCACTTTGTTTATCTGGTATGTTTTGCAATGTGTATAAATTCCCATAATATGTTTGTATCTGTCTTAAAATGTTGGTCTCGTTCGTGTACATAATGTCATTTATATTAAGTTCTGTTGAAGTTTTTTTCAGCTCCTTTCCGCATCTCTTCTCTCTTATAAAGTCCCATAGCCCTTGTATATAACTCCCCAAATTTTCCCGCTCTTATTTTAATCCCTCTAATTTCTTCATTTTGCATATCAACGTCATTCCTACATTTCTGTCTCATTTCGTCCCTTGTCATCTGTCTGTTAATAATATCCATTAAAATATTTTTCCTAATTAATTGCTTTTTTCTTCGTACCCTACAAAAGTTTTTCGAAATTTTTATATCCGATGTTTTTCTTCCGATTACACTGCCTACTGAAGATACATAAATTATATCAATCCGTGTTATTGAACGGTTGAGCGTGACCTAAATTCGATTATAATCACGTAACAACTTTGACATGATGACAATTAATCTAATTAACTGCTGCTCTAAATCTTCTCTATTTATCAAAGGAATCTACTATATGCATTTCATCATACTTGTCTTGAACATCGACGACTTGTTTACGGTATAACATTTGGAAACTTTTAAAAAGAACTATTATTCAGGGTAACATTTAGCTTTCAATGACCTTAGTAAGATTTACTTTAATAAAATCTTTATTCAATATGTACATATTAAAATATGCAATTGACGTGTTCTTAAAATTATTTAATCTGGATTTGTCACATTGAGTCTGGTTTTGTCGTAAGCTGGGTTCATGACTGTCATACTATATCTGCAATTGTTCCATCGTCCGCTTCGAATGTTGGAGGTCACAAGTTCGAAATCAAACCAATGACATAAATATGGACTAGCTTGGCGCTCAGCACTAAGAAGTTAGTGTTAGAACTGGTCGGTCTGGTGTCATGATAATGTGACTGGGTGGGACATGATGCAACATGTCTGCGGCATGATGACCCCCCTGCTAGACATCATGAGCATCACCATCTCTGTTACAAGCCAATCTTCACACCACAAACTAAAGTTAAACCAATCATTCCAGAAATTATCCTCTCCCGTTATTACAGAAACTGACGAATAAGACTATAATAAACATTTATCAAACCTTATTATGGCTACTGTGATTTTGACAATCGATTTAACATTTTCAAGGGGAAATGGCCAAATATCAGCAAGGAGCCCGTCCCAAGGCTTTAGATGGAGGAGGTTTTGTGTATCTGGAAGAAGGAGCAAAGTACACTGTTTCATTTGTCACGAAACTCAACCGGTGGCATCATAAAGATTCAGCCCTTAAAGAACTTCCTCGGTAGTATCCTTACTGTCACTTCATTTGCTCGTGCAAGAAAACTGTAGTCTAGGAATCCTAGGATCTGTATTATTATTTGTTATTGAAGAATAACTCCAGTAGGCGACACTATTTATTAATTACAAGACATCAGTTCAGTTGTGAAGAGGAGACAAGACTGCCCTGAGAGCATTTTTCTCATGGAACTTAAATCTTATTGTAGGTGTCTATCAGTTCTACTCCGGTGTTGAATGTCTGATTATTTTTACTGCCGAGAACAGTCGAGTGATATTATAAAACTAATTATATTACGGCTAACACTACATCTCCCCCCCTGCTTATGTCAACATTAAAAATGAACAGTGATCTGGTGAACGCATTTCTAAAAAAGCTGCTGTCAGCTTCATTTTTACAAGTTGTCTCTCAGGTGCTTTTGACAATCTTCCCAGACGTGTGAAATATCCATTTTGTCTGATTGGTACTGATTTGCTTTTGACCAAGTCAGAAAAAGGATCAGAGATTGAAACATTCACAGTGACAGGCACTGGTACTGCTGTGGGCATGGGAATTAAAGTTCACCTATTCTGCCGTATCTCTCCCTCATCCATTACTACCATGTATGAACGAGGTGTAGATGCCTGGATATAACAATGCCTGAAGAAAAATGATCTTTGATCCATTCCTTATCTAATTTATTTTTAATATTTCAGGCGTGATGTCGATGATTATAATTTCTCTTTTGAGTTTGCTTCTGATAGTTTTCAGATTTCTTCAGTTTCTTTAAATCTGGACATTTCGGCTGTAAGTTTTCTGGTGCCATTGGCAAAGTAGTTTGTAATTTTTTTCCCATCAGTAATTCGGCAAGGCAATATCCATCCGGTAATGATGTTGCACGATATGTCAAAAGAGCTATGTAACGACAATCTCCCTTTTTCAGCATTGCTTTAATTGTTTGAACAGCTCTTTCGGTAAGGCCATTACTTGTTCAAGCCAAGTATTTGATGCGGGCAAATTATTCACTACGAAATCAATATATAGGCGTTAGTCTCGGCCTGAGGTTCTCTGCCACACCCAGAGTGATAACGTAAAGGTGCCCTGGATAGAGCATCGGCGATGAATAGATTTTTTCCAGCAACATGAACTATAGAAAAGTTGAATCTCATCAAACGCGTTCCAAAACGTTGAATTCATGGGGGGTGGGGGTGGGGTGGGGTGGGATAAATCTCCCAAGATGTGTGTGCTTATTAGTGGTACTAATGGCTTATGGTCAGTTTCAAATCTGAATTGTGAACCAATGAAACAGCTGTTGAAGCGTTCCCATCCCCAAATAATTGTAAGAGCCTCTTTTCCTATTTGAGCGTAGCTTTGCTCAGTTCTGACTTACTTCGCGATGCGAACGCCGCAGGTCTCAGAGCGCTACCGTGTTTCTGCTTAACACAGCATCTAGTCTAAACGAAGATGCATCTGCCTGTACAACTATTTCTTTATTTGTAATGTGCCAAAGTTGGTGACGGTATCATTTCTTGTTTGATATCTGTAAAAGTTGATTCTTGATCTGGACCCCACGTCCACAAGTTTTTAGCATTCAAAAGCTCAATTAAGTTTTTACATTTTCCGCCAAATTTGGACATAAAATTTGCAAAGTTGATTTCCATTCCGAGAAATTGTCTTATATCCGAATGGAAGGCGATTAAAATAAAACTTTTCAAAGGGAGTAATGAAAGTTGTAAGACGGCGTGAACCTTAACATAAGTTTATCTGCCAAAAGATCGAGTTTGAATCAAGTTTGGTTAAAAATTTGAACTTGCTATTTTGGCAAGGCGCTTCTCAACTGATTGTAGCGGGTGATTCTCTGTTTTAACTGATTTATCGAGTTTAGTTCTATCCACGCAAATTATTACTATACCGTTTGGTTTTGGCACGACAACTATTCCCGCACACCACTCAGTGGGCTCATCTACCTTTGATATTACACCTATTTTTCCATTCTATCCAAATCCACTTGAAAGTCATTCATTAAAGGGATAGGGCTCTTTCTTGGGGTAGATAAGGGATAAGGTTTTAGCATTTTTTATGAGAGTTATCTAATAGAGTCATTGTATTATCCCTAGGCCTTTAAACAAATTGTGAACTTATCGCGATAATCTCTAATGTTATAGAGTTCTCGTGAATTTTGCTTTTATTTTACGAGTTTTGATCTGAGGCATTTACTGAGAATATATTTACCTTTTCAATAACTTTGAGTCTTATTGCACTGCTTGCCCAAGAGTGTCATACTGAATCCATTTACAACATAATACATTGTGTACTGAATGCCTTGTTTGATTAAATTCACATGTAAATTTTCCTAGCACTTAAAGTTCAGAGTTTCCAGAACCGTACAATTTCCTATCAGACTTTGATAATTTTTGGCCTCCGATCTTTCGTAAATCTCTCTCAGGAATTACAGTCACGTCAGCACCAGTATCAATTTTGAATAACATTAAAGCGTTGTTCAATCTGACACGCGTCATCCACGGCTGGCCCTTCTTTGTGCTGACAGTCTTCCGAAATCCAGGTTCCTCTCTCGATTATTACCTCGAGGTATACCACTGGACATGAACTAAAAATTGTGCATGTTCAGGTTTAAGAAGCATTTTTGACGTCACTGTTCTATGCGTTCCGTTTCGAGACATTTTTTGTCCGGTAATATACTTCCGAACTTCCGATTATATTGTGCATTCTGCTAATTTTAACAGACATCATTTTGCATAGTGTCGTCTTTTCTTACACGTGACATTCTGCTTCTTTTGCTGGACATTTGTACCAAGAATAAATGATTTTATTTCCATGCATCGTTTCCTGCTAACATTATTTTGCTTAAATTTTAGGATATTATGTTTCCGCTTCACATATTTCAGTGAAGACGAGTTTACTGCATCCATTACAGTTATTTGTTCTCCAGTTGATCGTACAAATGACTGTTATTTTCTTACGGTCTCGTTTTGTCGAGCCTGACTAACGGCTTAGTATAGTTCGATTTGCATCTAACTGCAGTTTTTCCGATAGGTTTGGATCTTGGAATCCAACTACAAGTCGATCTCAGAGCATTTCATAATGAAGTGACTTGAACTTGCAATTATATGCTGAAGAACTGTAACAAAACTATCGACTGTTTGTCCTTCTTCCTGTTTTCTCTGATTAAATTTTGCCCTTTAAAAAATTACACTCCTCTTTCGCATGAAATATCTTATGAATCTATCTGTCAAGGACTTCCACTTCTTTTGATCTTCCCCTGTCAGGTTGAAAAAAGACAAAATGCCATCAGCCTCAATTTACATGGAAATAATCAAGGTATTCACTTGAATTTCATCCTCTTTTTCACAAAATCCAGACTCTTGAAGAAAGCGTTCAAAGCGCTGAAACCCCCTTCCATAGGTTTCAGATCTCGAATGTCAAATTTGTCTCGATTTTAAATTGAAATGAAGCCATATTCAACTCTGATAATTTCAGTCTTGTGGGGTTTTTTTTCTCGCTGCCACCATGTAATGTTGCTTGTTGTTGAAGAATAACTCCAGTAGGCGAGCTGTACCATTTATAAATTACCAGACTTCAGTACAAGACTGCCCTGAGAGTTAAAATTTTTACTAGATTTGTGTATAACTTATCTTTCTACTGTATATTGTTCCATATACTGACAGTACAACCGCTCCCACACATCCCCTCAAAAAAACAAAACAAACAAAATGAAAAGAGAATAAACAACCCACCCACCCCAAAAAATAAAAAAAGAAAAACAAAAACAGAAACAAAGCAAACAAACAACAGCAACAAGATTAACCTAAGGGTCTGTCAAATCCTGATTTAATTAGTTCAGTATCAAATGTCTGTACTCTGCGAATCTTTTAGATTTTGTATTAATAAAGAAAATGATAACGTAGCGAAACTGGCGATGTTATCTCAGTAGAAGGCTAATTTATTAATCTTTGTCCATTATCTTCCTAGACGAAGTAATGTATCTAGTTTTTATTGTTGTTTAAAACACTATAAATTTCCAATGTATCGATCTGTAAAACAGAAGATGAAACTCGAATCATAATTGTTTTCCAAACGTAATAATTAATTAAATCGAGTTAATCCATTCAAATTATTTTATCATATTTTCACCGTCTGTTTAATACTTTGTTTGATCAGAGCGCCCTTAATTAATTTAATTGGTAGCAGTATAGTGACATGATCGCACCAGCAATTTGTAAAACCCATTTGCCGCTATGACTTTAAATAATCTTGTAATCTTTGATTACATGGAAGTGTGATTATATAATAATCTGTAATATGAAATCAAACGTTTAATAGATTTCATATGTGCTAGGGACCCAGGGTGGCCGAGAGACCTAAGGCACTCGTCTTTACAGATCACTGACATCTCACCTCAATCCGCGCGGGTTCAAGTCTCGGTTCAGTCAACTTTTGTATGTAAGAAAGATTACCAATATCTTCCCACAGATCGATGGTTCTTCCCGCAGATTTCCCGGGTTCTTCCTCCACTAAATATACTGGCCGCCATGTATAGCCTATCGTGTGCTGAAAAAATGGCGTTAAACCCACAACGCAAACAAACAGACTTGAAATTAAATATTTGCCTACTTTAATATTTGCATAATTTTCAAAAGCTATGTATGAATGTATACATGCACGCACGCACGCACGCACGCACATACGTACGTATGTATGTATGTATGTATGTATGTATGTATGTATGTATGTATGTATTCAAGCAAAGGAAGATACCCTCACAGCCAACTCCCTTTGTTAATGGTACGGTTGTGTTAGGGAGCAAGTTGTAGGATAGTCAGAAAGAATGTTTGTCATTCAAACTTTGTCTGCCTGTAATTAAACAGATGTTTCGTGCTTTTTGCACGGGGTGTGTGTGTGTGTGTGTGTGTGTGTGGCCAAATTCTTTCATCCATGTGAATTGTTCCAATGTATTTGTATTCCTTTCTTACCTTACCTAGGGACATCCTTAGTTCGTTCTCATGTTAAATTTTCCATAGGAACCCATAGTGCCATCTGATGTTAAAGTTGCATAGTGCCATAGTGTGGTCCATAGCTAATAATAAATTCCGTAGGACCCCAGAGTGCCATTTGGGCTCCAAACCACTCCATATATAACTACTAAAATCTGTGAAATATTTATGGTGTGTGTGTGTGTGTGTGTGTGTGTGTGTTTACCTGATCTTTAATAAGTACAGATGCAGTGATTAATTATTCAGATTAACGATTGATTCCATTAACTTTCGGTGTATCTGCAAGTGTTCTTGAATGGTAATTTGCAATAGTAGCTTTTTTACATCCACAAAGTGAACGACGGTAAAGCTGTACAGTCAAGTAACATACTCAACATTTAATGTTTCACGACACACGGTTGTAACACAGTCGAAGTTGTTAACATCGGAAACGTTCAGCACCAACGATTGCAAATAGTGTTGGGGAACTTTAACAGACCATCCAAAGACAGATAAGGTCCTACTCGTTTAATTTATTAACAGAGGGATCGTAGAAAAAAACTGACGTATTTTAATAATACGTTTCGCCTCCTTCTATTAAAGTTTTTGAATTCTCAAGCGGTCAAAATATGATTTTACGGTGTACCTCTCAGTTTCAGTTTCTTTGACTTCTACAATCATCCATCACTGCACTGACTTCTTCATTAACTCATCGCTGAATTGGCTTCTACAATCACTCATCACTGAATTGGAACCAAGTTATCTGATTTCTTAACGCCAGCCCTGATTGGATTCAAACAAGTGAAGCCCAAGCAAGGTTTAAAATAACTGTAGACCACATAGGTCTTTTGGACATTGGATAATTAGTCTTCCATTAAACTATTTGCAGTAAATTGTTAAATGCGTCATCAAATCTGTTTTCTAATATCATTTATAATAATACCTATAGTGTGGCGCAGTAAGAGCTCATGACGACAATGTGACCTCTCCAGAATGTACCAAACAGTATTAGCCAGACGTGTGCGCTACCTTCCATTTATGCTCGGAAATAAGCACATGGAGATACAATTTCATGACAATATGTAACGGCGTCTCCTCTGCATTTGCAAGACAGCAAAAATTACTTTTTTTCAGTTAAATTAACCAAGAATTATTTGGTGGATAATGAAATTAGAAATGAGAAATAAATTATATAGTTTTACACGCATCTTTGCAGACAATGTACTTCTCTGCCTCGCCAGTTTCAAATCAAATACGAACGTCATGTTTGGTCGTTATAAGTGCTTGGTAACTCGATGGGCAGTTCAAAGTTTCAGTTCCGGGCTAGAAACACGTGATGTGGTGGCCGATTTAGGTAGCTCGTTTTATTTCTGGAGCTCGCGGGATCTAGACCGCGAAAAGTGCAATGAATGCGTTTTAGAACTTGTTTTGAAATCGACGTTAATTGAAAAAGTTTAGGAACGATTAGAGTTGGTGCTATGGCTCCCCTTTCCACCCCGCACCACTACCCCACCACCTGGATACACCTCTCACTGATATGTAAGCAATATACCAATATACGATGTAAAATAAAGGTTTCGATACAACTTTGTAATTTTACATACAAGTTTAAGCTTCATCAAAAGAACTAGAATCAATCCAATATAATAAGTTTCCTATAGCCCATCTAAACATTCTTTCTTACTTTCTTTTTCCTTCCTTCCCTACCTTGATGCTTTTTATCCATCGGTCAGTCTGTTTGCTCAACAAATTAAACGTCTTTAGGCGTTTACTGATAAAGTGTTTGCAGTGTCGGGTCTATGGTAACTTTCACATAAGGTAAATATGATTCTGAAAGTTGCTTCATGTTTTTCCTGTGAATTCAGCATGTTTTATTGGGTACTAATTTCTGTGGACTTTGGGTTTGCTACAAACCATGACTTTAACACCCCGACATGATTCAAGCTTCTAGGAAAGGCGGTGGGGGTACGTACGTTGATACAATGAAAACGCAGAAATGTTGTCAAGGCCATAAAGTTTCATAAATTGTTTGTCTATTAGTTTATAGAACGTTCTCACAAGCGTCTTCAAACCGTGTAGCTTAAAAAAGTCGTGAATTTGTGTATGTGTGTGTCTTCCAACAACTGCATTCAATGCATCTGTTCCTTCAACTTTTCATGTGGTAAACAAAAGAAAAGCCCGACAACTGGAAGGATATACCTATTCGTAGAATTTTCGTATTCACTAATTTTATTGTTTTCCATCGGCATACAATGGTCAAGAATAAATTTAGTTCTTTGACCTAAAAAATGATCATTGCTTTTATTTAACAGAACTGTCAGTTTTATGTGATTTTCGATTTTCAAGACATTCATTCATTGTCTAAATTACTCACATTTAGCAACTGATCGTATTTGGATTTTGACATTAATATTAATGATTGATTGATTGAGTAATATTAACGATTTATTGATTAATATGAACGACTGATTGATTAATAGTAACGATTGATTGATTAATATTCGCAATTGATTGTTAGTAGTATATGGGGGCGAAATAGGGCAATATGAGTTTATAACAGGAACAAAGTGTCCAGGCCCTATAGGGCTAAATGGGATTTTAACATTGTGGACCTGTAAAGGGTAATATGGGAATTTAACATAGGGATGTATTGGGCCTGTATAGGGACAAGAAGAATTGGAGAGGGGTAAATAGGGACAAATAGAGACATAGACACAGGGTTAGAGACATAGACATATACATAGATTTATTTACATAAATCTATCACGCAAACATACTATACGAAGAAGGGGGAAATTTAACATGGGTTGTCTACTATATAGACAAGGGAAATTTAACATGGGTGGGACTGTCTAAGGACAATGGGAATTGAACATGTGACTATCTAGGGACAAGGGGACCTTGAACGTGGATGGGCCTATCTAGGGACAAGGGTGGTAGAGGGCCAAACACAACAGAGACAGAGACAGATATATACAAAATAAAAACCCTAGAATTATATATGAACCATTACCTAGACCTGAAATTATGTTGGAGGTGTTCATAAATTTACATAATTGTAATGATGCTATAAATAGCTATAATCAAGGAAAAGACCAACGCCAAAATGGTTGTGACTAAAAGTAACGCTAAAACTACGAAATTGTCCCAGAATGTAACGGAGACTAGACAAATCCCGGAACATTAGGTTATCTTGGTTTAGACTAAAATGGAAAAACCTAGTAGCTATTTATAGTCTCAACTTGTGTGACGATCCTGTTTAAAAACCCTAGTGTTTATTTATAGTTACAACCTGTGGAAATTCCTATTTAAAAACCCAAGTCCATATTTCTAGCTTCAAAATTTCTATCTTCAATGACTTCACTATACTGGACACTAGGGGAAAAATGGCAACAGTGTTGCAAGTGGCTGATCTGAATACACGCTACTGTAGATAGGTAGGTAGGTGAAATGAATTTGAGAGGGACAAAGGGAGTTTTATAGGGACAAACAAAGACCAACACACACACACACACACACACACACACACACACACACACACGTTATGTGTTAGCTTAGAATGTAAACGAAGAAGATGAAATCTCACAAAAAGACTATTCCTCTCGCCACAAAAATATTATCCATCAAACCACTATATTATCCGTGTAGACAGGTGAATGAATTGGATAAGGACAAAGGGAGTTTTATAGGGACAAACAAAGACCAACACACACACACACACACACACACACACACACACACACACACACACACACACACACACACACTCCAAACGTTATGTGTTAGCTTAGAATGTAAACGAAGAAGATGAAATTTCACAAAATAGACTAACCCCTACGGACAAAAATACGATCCATCACATTAACTATACCATTTAACACCCCTAAACACACCATCCCAAAATGCCATGTGTTCGCTCAGAATGTAAGCGAAGTAAATGAAATCTGACAAAAAGACTATCCCTTATACCACAAAAATCTTATCCATCACATCACTATGCTATCCAAGTAGGTAGGTGAAATGAATCTGATAGGGACAAACAAAGACCAATACACACACATAGACACACACACTCCAAACGTTATGTGTTAGCTAAGAATGTAAACGAAGATGAAATTTCACAAACAGACTAACCCTTACACCACAAAAAATACTATCCATCACATTAATTATACCATTTAATACCCCCTAAACACACTATCCCAAAAGTCTTGTTTTTTAGCTCAGAATGTAAACGAAGAAGATGAAATGTCACAAAAAAGACTTTCCCTTACACCACAAAAAATACTATCCATCACATTATTATACCATTTAACACCCCTTAAACACGCTATCCAAAGCGCCTTAGTGTTAATGTATAAGATAAATCTCACACTAGGCAAATCAGAAATGGAATAAAACGCTAGTATCTATTTATAATCACAACTTGTGGAAATTCCCTTTGTAAAATGCTAGTATCTATTTATGGCTACGTGTTATAACGATGGGTTAAGATACGTGATAGCAGTGGGGATTTTAATTCTTTCGTTAACCTTAATGTATTTCTTGTGTATCTGTATGTAATTATATGGTATATCTAGTGTGTGTATCTAGTGTGTCACTAAGTGTGTCTCTTTAATGTGTCTTTATGCATCTCTTTCTTATGTAGCTAATTTTCATCTAGAGACAAGTTTAGTTAGTATTGACTAGTATATATTTTATAGACATAAATCTTGCTGATATTTTATTAGGCAAGAGAGAATAGGCATCTTTTCGAGACAGGTGAGGGGCCCCGAAAAAGGCTTTTGGCTTTCCTCTTCTTCTTCTTCCTCTTCTTCTTCTTCTAATTTCTCACTTCTCTTCTTCTCCTCCACCAACTTCATTTTCTCCATCACATTTGTCTTCTTCTTCTTTCTTCCATTTTCCTGCTTCTTCTCCTCCTCTCCTTTTCCTCCTCTTTTTTCTTCTTTTCATTTTCTTCTTCTTTCATTAGCTTATCATTGTAGACTCTGATTTGCTTCTTTTCATCCTGGTCTTCCTTTTCCTCTTTTACCTCCTTTATCACATCTTTTAACATGTCTTTAGCCTTTCTTAAATTATTAAGCTCCGTCTTGACTTGGTGGGGCTATAACACCCATATTCCACCCTGACTAGCATTTCTTCAGTCATGTTTAGGGTATATAGAACGTCTTGCAACTTCTTCATCTTGTCGATGTGGTTAGAAGCCATCATTGTTATTCAATGTTGAATGGCGCGATTGATGATAATGATGAGATTGTATTAGCGTCGCTTGCGCAAATAGTGCATGCGCGACGATTTAAATTCCGCAATAGCGGACTAATTAATTGTTCGAGGGGGACGGAAGGAGAGCCTCATCCCCAACGCTTTAATGCACACAGAGAGTGCTACTTAATTGTGTCCGATTTCGGGACATTGAAATCCCACGGGACAGACGACGAGCGGGATTAGAAGCACCCAGGCTCATCGCCAGAAAGTCTGCATCCACTGCTTCGCTAATTGCGGGATTATACCCCACTTATAGCGCCACCCCGGTACCGTGATGACACGCTCTTCGGGGTAGTAGGTTTAATGCATGCACAGCACAGCACAGTATGATTGAATGTCCGGAGGAGGGTTGAATGGTAGTAGGGATATAGTTATGAAGGGAGCCGATTGTAACATCCAGAGCTAATTTAGATCCCAGTTCCAAAAATAAATTGCGTCTTGCAGAATTTTGAAAGATTGTGTCTGTGCTGTTGAATATAAGAAAAGGAAAATGAGGAAAACATTTTCTTTTTGAAACGGGCATTAAGTTCTACTTTATTTTGATGGGTTTTGTATTTATAACGTTTGATAGTTTGGGGTTTTATGTAAGTAGATAAAGTTATTTTCCGCTTTGTGGGGGGGGGGCTAATGACTTGGGCATTAGTCACTTTATATATTTAATTTGGGGCCTTAAATTCAATGAATAATTTGGGTGCCGCATTTTGCGGCGGGGCCTGATGGCCATTGGACTTTTGGCCACCTTATAATTCTAATTTTGGGGTTCTTACATAAATTATATGGAATTTTTATTTATCAATCATTGCCACTTTGTACGGCTGGGCCTGATGGCTGGGATGTAGACACGTTATACTATCTAATTATTATGGACCAAGTTAATGTCATGAATATAAAGTATATATTACTCCACTTCCCTTAGTGCTGAAAGATGGGATAGATGACAGAAGACAGAAGACAGAAGTTGTTAGTATTGAAATTTATTGAATCTTTATGATAATGGATAATTAGGAGAAATTATCTATAAATCTATTGTGTTATTCTTAGAATAATTATATAATTAGTTTATATGTTTATACTACGTACATTGCATATTATTTAGTAATTTAAACCTGTTACTACTGCCATTGCTAAGTCGAGAATTTTCAGCCACAGCATGGCGCAGGGGGGCAGGTTTGTCCTAGGGGGCGCTCACCAGTTATTATGTACTTTTGACAGAGTGACGTATGTATGGTGAAGTTGTTTGCATTTAAAACATGCACAGTGGAGAGGATGTTGGCATAACTCTATGCTACTTTAATGTAATGTGGCTGACATTTCTTTGGATATTGTACTTTTGGAAATTGTAAATGATCTTAGCACACTGCTAACTAAAATGACTGCTTCCTTGTGCTCCAAAAATCAGCCTGAATTTGTCTAAAGTACACTATCCTTAGCACCTATTAAAATAGGGAAAATGAATTTTGCCAGACTAGACAATACCAGCTTCTGAAAGTGCAATGAATGAATTACCAAATATATAAAATGTAAAAAAAGTTATCGGCTCATTTTTTTACAATTTACCTCTGAAGTTCAGGAAGTGAAAATGACCAAGTGGAACTAGCACTTTTTTGAAAGGTGCACATCTGGAGTAAGGCCAAGCTGTATACTCTATAACCCATATTACACCAATCAATCATACACCAAAATAAAGGGAATTAAAGGTTCTTTGAACAATACCTAAGATATACAAGGTCATTTTTAAATAGCCAGTATAACTAGTGAGGAAACCCGGGAAAATACTTTTTCTTTAAAATTTTAACCCCTATGCAAAATACGAAACTGTAGAGTGCCACCTTAATCGGTATGGGGTCCGCCGTATGCGCACAGGCATAACACCACTCCCCTATGCAGCTGGTCTCCAGCTTTTCCCATACTTTTTGTTCCATTTGTCCTGCCCCCAATACAAGGCCCCTGCGCTATCAACACTCGCATTTTATTAATTATTGCTAATACTTTTAATTATAGGTGTGTAGGTGACATGTACTGTCTATAACTAATCACCATTGCTATTGCTAATCTAGTGTTTGCAGTCTCAGTATGGTGCAGGGGGGGGGGCAGGTCTGTCTTAATCGGTATAGGGTCCGCCGTATGCGCACAGGCATAACACCACTCCCCTATGCGGCTAGTCTCCAGCTTTTCCTGTACGTCTTGAGACATTTGTCTCTCCCCCCTCCCCCAAGGCCACTGTTATTGCAATAAAAAAGGTAAGTTTCAAACAAATGGAGTGCTGGTAATTATTAAGTAAATTAGATTTTTCCTTGTTTGCATATTTCTTTCAGGAAAAATAGGATATTGTTATATGTCAAATTGATATTAGGGTTACTGGGTGCTAGGAATTCCGGGTAGGTCGTTGGGGATCCTATATATTTTTGCTTGGACTTAAAGATTTCCCGTTGTGCGTGATATTTGTTGCATACCTTAAATACATGGTGTAAATCTTCTGGGATAGGACGATGAGGGCAACTCACGCCTCTAGCATTGTTAATTCGAGATATTTTCCGAAAACTGCTGGCCAATAATGTATTTCCAGTTTTGATTCTACTGATAACTTTCTGGCCATGTTTATTAGCCAGGGTCGGCGCTTTTATAGTAGTAAATAGAGCGTGCGACCTTTTCTACTATTATCCCAATCCTGTTGCCGTTTCCCTAGAATTTTCTTCCTGATTATGCTATTGTATTCTTTGCAGCTGTACCGGAGTATGGTATGGTAACTTTCTTGAAGTTTGTTTTTGGCTGCTTGGTCAGCTTTTTCGTTTCCTGGGATGTTGATATAGGATGGTACTCACATAAATTCGATTTTCCTGTTATTGTTTTCCATTTGTCTCAGTAACAGGTTGGTCACTTTTACGAAATTGTCACGGCAGGTAGAGAGATGCCGGTTTTCAGTGATTTACGACACTAAGTGAGTCACTGAAATTTGTACTTTGCGGATGTTTGTGGATTTCACCCATTTAATGACTTCAATCATGGCCCAGAATTCTGTTGTGTGAATAGAGCAGTTTTCTGGGAGTCTGGTTCCAAGTTCAGGTTTTTCTCCGGTACTACTATAGCGGCTGCTGTTTTGATAGGATCGTTTGCATTTGATCAATCAATGTAAAACTTAGTATAACCATGATATGAGTTTTCTATGGTAGAGAGTATTATATATCTTATTTCTAGAGGTATTTCATTTTGGGTCCAAGCCTGGTTGCGATTAAATTGATATGCGATGTGTTACATGTCCATGGTATGAGATTAGGGTATGCGATTTGTTCAGCTTGTACGTTTGGGATTTCAAGATTTTTTATTAATTCGCGAATCTTCTTTCCTCCTGGTGGCTCTGGGACTAACCTACGGCTGAAGGGGATGTTACCTTTTGCTAAACAAATCTTAGTTGGATGTGAGTCTTCATGGATCGATAATCTTGTCGCATATCATAGTAATAGTTCTTCTCTTCGTAGGCGAAGGGGTGGTGGTGGTGGTGGTTCTTCTGTTAAGATTTGTATTTCCTCTCTTGTGGTATTTTTGTGCGCACCTGTACATATGCGAAGGGCTTTTGCTTGAATATTATCTAGTTTATTCAAGAGGTACGACTTCGGCGAGGCATACACCTGGCACCCATAATCCAATTTAGATCCTATTACATGATCTGTATAGGATTAAGAGGGTGTCCTGGACCGCTCCCCAATTTAGTTATTTAATATTTTTGAGGAGGTTAAATCCAGGTTACATCTTCGAATAAGCTCTTGGATATGATGTTTCCTGGTGAGATGTTCGTCAAAATACATACCCAGGAATTTGGTGACATCTTGAATGTACAGGATTGGGTATTCTATTTTGGTCTTAGTACTAGGTGTAAATCTTATTCCTACCGTTTTTCCTTTTGAGATTTTAAAACCCCATTTATCAGACAACTTTCCAATCTGATTTAAGCTCAATTGGATTTCGCTGATAATTTTGTTGCTGGTAGGGTTCCCTGCCCTCCATATGCCGCTGTCGTCTGCAAATTGGGATAAATTTTTTTTTTTTTTTTTTTTTGAGGCCGACAGCTCGCTCCAGATCATTAATCATAATGTTAAAAAGGATAGGGCTTAGGACACTGCCTTGTGGAGTGCCACTTTCTAATACATGGCTGTCCGAATAATGGTCCCCTATTCTTGTCCTAATTTCTCGTCTGGTGAGAAAGGACGATATCCACTGGTGCATGCGGCCATTGATACTGTAGTGGTTTAGCTTCGTAACTAGGCCATTTGTCCACACTAGATCGAATGCTTTCTCTAAATCGAGGAAAATCGCTATTAGATTGCGGTCGCTTTTTCTTTTAGCGTTAAATGCTAGTTTAATACTCGATTCCAGCCGGAATAACTGATCTAGAGTGGACCTTTTGTTGCAAAAGCCGCTATAATTTGTTGAAATTAGGTTGTTGCGTTCCAAGTGGTTTTTAAGCTTGTTGTTAATCATGGTTTCCGTCCCTTTGCATATATTATCTGTGAGGGAGATTGGCCTATAGGAGTTTAATTCTGTTGGGTCTTTTCCCGCTTTTGGAATTGGGATAACTATTGCTTGTTTCCACTTGTGAGGGATTTTTCAGGTTTTCCAGGAAGTGTTGATTAGGTCCAGCATTATGGTCTCCATGTTTTCAGGTAGGTTCTTGTAGAACTCGTATCCTGGAGTGTCTTCTCCTGGTGAGGTTGTTTTTTTTTATTTCTCAGGGCAGTTCTCCATTCATGAATGGTAAAATCCATGTTTAGAGGACTGTAGTCAGTTCCCAAATCGGTGAACAGTTCGAGGTAGTTCTCTTCCACAATTTTCTAATGGGTTGGGAACCTGGTAGATTGGTTTTTACTACTGCTCATCCCTGCAAAATGTTCTGCTAATAGGTTAGCTTTATCATTATTGGAGATTGCTCAGGTTATATTAGGCATAGGTTGAGTAGCTTTTCCTTTCATTGCCTTTATTCTGGTCCATACCTGTTTTGCATTGCTTCTATAGTCCAGAGACGAGCAGTAATCTTGCCAAGTGTTTGACTTTGCGGTGCGGATAGTTCGTTGTGTTTGTATATTATAAAATCCGAGGAAAGGCCGGTGTCTTTGAACTTGTTCAGGGCCTTTTTCTTTTCCTTAAGGGCTTGTTTACTTTCCTCGTTCCACAATGGTACAGATTTTTTCGATATGTGGTTATTACCTCCTCCCGTTTTGGGAATGCTTATGGCAGCCGCTGATGAGAGCGCATCTATTACATTCTGATTGTATTTATTGATATCCACATCTTGAAGTTGCTCTAATTTTATGTCTTCAAGTGTAGACTAAATGTTAACCAGTCTGCCTTATCTAATTTCCATTTGGGAATCCTAGCGGAGTTTGTGATAGGGATGGTTAACGTTTAGGGTGATTATTATTGGGAAATGATCACTTCCTAGCGTGCTGGTTTGGTCCACTTCCCAATCGGCTAATGCAGCCAATATGGGTGAAGAGATAGTGAGGTTTATAGCTGCTAAGGAGCCGTTTTCCGGGTTAATTCTTGTATCAGCTCTGTCATTCAGAATGACTAGATTTGTGCTAAAGACCCATTCTTCTATTAGTTTTCCTCTTTTATCCCTATGGCCACCCTCCCCCATCTATCCCTATGGGCGTTAGAGTCTCCACATATGATGTAGTCTGTAAGATTATTTGTTAGTTGTTGATAAGTCTTGATTGTGGTAGGAATTATACTCCCTGGATCATAAATATTGAAAATTTCAATATCCGAGAGTCCTGTATGGATTATTACAGATTGAAATTCAAGTGAATCTGGATTGTTGGATTGTTGGATCTGGTTTGTTAGATTCTGTTGTGGCGCGATTGATGAACAATACGCTTTATATATGCCTCAAAGAAAATAAGCAGGATTTCCAAACTGTTAGAACTCCAAATGCACCTGGAGTATGCTCGTCGCCTGCTGGATGAGCTGGCCATGGAGGTGATAGAAGAAAGTGCCAGGATTGAGGAAGAGGAGGAGAAGAAAAAGAAAAAAGATAAGAAAGAAAAGAAGAGAGCAATTTTGCCTCACCTCATTCTAAGGCAAACATGTGAGGTAAAACCGGAAGTGAGGACGCCATCACCACCACAACGTCAGCCACAACCAATTCCACCACTACCACCACCGAGAGTCGTTGTCCCCCAGACTGAGAACTGGGACGAAGAATTGGAGAGACAGCGACAAGAGTGGGAGCCTCAGCGCCAGCTACAACATCTGCTGGCACACCGCAGAGTCGTGAGGGAAAGAGCCTTCAGGGTCGATCAAAGTGACAATTTGGATGATGAGGCCACTTCAGCTGCCTCCCAGCAACAACTGGAGCAGACGATGCGTGTGTGGTGCCCGGCCTGAAAGGTGCTGACATTAACCAGGTGCATCTAAAGTTAAGAAAAACAGCCCTTTTCAGGGCTAACCAAATCTCTAGAAAAAAGAAACTGATCAAGTTGCCAAATTTTTTATGTTTGTTGGTAGTGTGTGTATGTGTTAGTGTATTTGTCTTTCCCTTAACAAAAAAAGCCCATCTCCCTACATTCATGAGTGTTTGTTTTGTGTGAGAGTGGAGTAGTGTGACTATAAACACTAACTCTTTTGCTGATGTGTGTGTGTGTGTGTGTGTGTGTGTGTGTGTGTGTGTGTTGTAAATAAAAAATTTCCTTCTCCACTATGTGTTGGTATGGAGTATTTTGGATTTTTTTGGTAATATTGTGTTAATTTGTATACAATTTTATTTTAGGTCAGCACCCTAATCTCTGTGGGTTATTTGGTATGTGATATGGGTATTTGGTGAGAGGGGAATGTTTTCCTTCACGTCCGTGCTTGAGGCATATAACTTGCATTCGTAAATCGCGCTTTAATTTTCGGAAAAATGGGAACAAAAACTATCCAGGATGTGTTTACAAGTGGCTCCTTTTCCATCACCATCCCTTCTGTCTTCCCTCGTCCGGACATTCAAATCAATCAATGTGCCATGCACACTATAAAGCGTTGAGGGGGCGAGGCACCATACCCCGCCCACGAATAATTAATCAACACTCGTATGAGGGTAATAAATGGTCGCGCATGCCTTAGGATGCATGCGACTTTAATACAATAGTAATAGTAGTAGTAGTAGCAATCGCGCCATTCAACATTGAATAACAATGATGGCTTCTAACCGCATCGACAAGATGAAGAAGTTTCAAGAGGTTCTAGAAAACCTAAACATGACTGAAGAAATGCTAGTCAGGGTGGAATATGAGTGCTATAACCCCACCGAGTCAAGATGGAGCTTAATAATTTAAGAAAGGCTAAAGACATGTTAAAAGATGCGATAAAGGAGGTAAAAGAGGAAAAGGAAGACCAGGACGAAAAGAAGCAAATCAGAGTCTACAATGATAAGCGAACGAAAGGAGAAGAAAATGAATAGAAGAAAAAGAGTAGGAACAGGAGGACGAGGAGAAGGAGGAAAAGAAGCAGGAAAATGGAAGAAAGAAGAAGAAGAC
This sequence comes from Megalonaias nervosa, assembly GCA_016617855.1. NCBI lineage: Eukaryota > Metazoa > Mollusca > Bivalvia > Unionida > Unionidae > Megalonaias > Megalonaias nervosa. Next base: position 58,609 of record JAECUM010036077.1, read on the forward strand.
AAATGTGATGGAAACGATGAGAAGTTGGTGGAGGAGAAGAAGAGAAGTGAGAAATTAGAAGAAGAAGAAGAAGAAGAAGAAGAAGAAGAAGAAGAAGAAGAAGAAGAAAGCCAAAGGCCTTTTTCGGGGCCCCTCACCTGTCTCGAAAAGATGCCTATTCTCTCTTGCCTAATAAAATACCAGCAAGATTTATGTCTATAAAATATATACTAGTCAATACTAACTAAACTTGTCTCTAGATGAAAATTAGCTACATAAGAAAGAGATGCATAAAGACACATTAAAGAGACACACTAAGTGTCACACTAGATACACACACTAGATATACCATATAATTACATACAGATACACAAGACATACATTAAGGTTAACGAAAGAATTAAAATCCCCACTGCTATCACGTATCTTAACCCATCGTTATAACACGTAGCCATAAATAGATACTAGCATTTTACAAAGGGAATTTCCACAAGTTGTGATTATAAATAGATACTAGCGTTTTTTCCATTTCTGATTTGCCTAGTGTGAGATTTAAATTATACACTAACACAAAGGCGCTTTGGATAGTGTGTTTAAGGGATGTTAAATGGTATAATAATGTGATGGATAGTATTTTTTGTGGTGTAAGGGAAAGTCTTTTTTGTGACATTTCATCTTCTTCGTTTACATTCTGAGCTAAAACACAAGACGTTTGGGATAGTGTGTTTAGGGGGTATTAAATGGCATAATTAATGTGATGGATAGTATTTCTTGTGGTGTAAGGATTAGTCTATTTTGTGAAATTTCATCTTTGTTTACATTCTTAGCTAACACATAACGTTTGGAGTGTGTGTGTGTGTGTGTGT
>JAECUM010036078.1:0-11083 GCA_016617855.1 Megalonaias nervosa
CTTCACAACTTACTTGCTCTGTCTCATACTTTGGTCTTAGGAAAATCACCTTTGTAGGTGCAACAACAGTGGTAAGAGCAGTAGGAGACGTCGTCGCTGCTGTCGAAAATGGGTAGTTCTATTAAAAATGGATTTTTTTTTTTTTTTTTTTTAAAAAAATATATCAAATGAGGAAACACAAGTATTACATCAGGGTTGGTAGATCTCTTGGTCAAGGACAAAAGTAGAAGTGACAGAGAGAAGGAGACATCGTTGCCGAGCAGCGCGGTTTCTGGAGTACGTACGTGTCCGAACGGCACAGTACCGTTTCTAGTTCTCTTAATGCCACCAACTGTCTGTTGTTTTTTTGTTTTTTGTTCTTTTTGCAACCTTTTACTTTCGTGGTAGGGTTTGAATCGAAGGGTCGTCACGATGCATGAGGTGTTTAAGACGCACCATTGTCGTTCGCATAAGTTAGCCAGGGGTTCCTATCTGTTTGGCTTTCACTTGCCCTTGCGAAATATACCAAGTCATTGTCACAACAAGAGGTCAAGAGGGGTATATATATACCGAGAGAACGAACTTGGTTCAATCATTTCTGAATCAGCTATCGGGATGAAACGATCGCACGATTTCAGTGAGAGAGAAGAAGAAGGTAAGAGGCAGCGACGTGACGTATCGCCTCACACACGAAAAGAAGTGTTCGCTCAAATCGAAGACATGAGCGAACCTGAACCAATACCTTCCACGTCTGCGACCAGACTGAGAGAGCCTATTCCAAACCCAAGTCCGCCATCACCAGTATCACCCGAAAAGTACTACCACATTCGAGAGACGGAAAAACGTTCCTCTAGAAAATTTAGAACTACGGCCTACACGTACACGGTGAAGTTTAAAGATTTCAAGTCAGACGTACCGCTGGAGAAAGCAGAGGGGTTCATCGCCGATGTGTGGGATTCTTTGTTAACCACACTGAAACAGCAATGTCAAGCCAAAGAAGACGATGTCATGAGACTTTCCATTCATCACGACAGTTTGAAGTCCCCTGTTTGGATCGAGTTTCGCAGCCCAGCAGAATTGACATCTTCCAAAGTCATCGACAAGATTCAACACGTGCAACAATCCAACGACAAGTTTCACATCACCGACGGAAAAGCGACACTGTTCATGACCCACGTGTCTCTTCCCCAAGGGACAGGACAACGCAAAAAGGTGTTATTGGTGGACGACCTTCGCAGCATCAAGCGCAGCATCGTTCAAATTAACAACATTCAAGACCTGATGTGCTTAGCCCGCGCGATCGTGGTGGGAAGAACGTATGCCGACAAGAACGACACGAAAGAATGGAAAAGAGCCTGGAAAACTATTCGACGATCGGACCGAACCAAACAACAAAGAGAAGCAGAACTCCTGTTACAGCAAGCGGGGATATCCAAAGACAGGCCCTGCGGCATTCCTGAAATGCATAAACTGCAAGACGTCTTGGCTCCACGCTACACCTTGAAAGTACACCCTCAAGAACTGCGCGGACCTCTGTTGTTTCGAGGCAAAGATTTCAAAGACGGAAAATACATTCACGTCTATCATCACGATGAACATTTTGATGCCATTACCAGTATCACTGGATTCCTGTCATACAGTTATTACTGTGAGAAATGTGACTATGGCTATAACAATCGAGAGCAACACAAGCATTGTGGATCGAAATGCTCAGGATGTTTAGCTTCTACACCCTGTCTGGACGAAGGACAAGAACGAGTGCATTGCTCTGCTTGTCAGCGCACGTTTGTCAGTCCTGCCTGTTACCAACAACACCTAAAGACGCAAGGTTCACAGCAGAAATGTGCTTGTCAGCTCTTGAGATTTGTGCCCTACTTGTGGACAAGGCATACGTACCAACAGTGCCAAGGCGCACGTCTGTTCAGGAAAGAAGCGATGTCACATTTGTCGCCAAACCGTGGACTTGGAACACCAATGCTACATTCAAAAATACCATTCCAAACATGAAGAAGAAGATAATGACCAGAAGAAGAAAGGGAATTTCATCTTTTTCGATTTCGAATGCATGCAAGGGACTGGCATTCACATTCCTAATTTCTGCGTGGCTCACCGAGCGTGCGAGAAGTGCATCCAAGAGCCTATCTTGACTCATTGCCCTTACTGCAGCAAGATTCCTGGAGGACGTGAAAAAATCTTTCGGGGATCAAACACACTGGCCGATTTTGCCCAATGGATCTTAAACCCTATCGACGAGACGTGGAGCCAAGAAGATATCGAACGTTACGGAGATTGTCATCGCCATGCCACGGTGATGGCTCACAATTTCTCGGATACGATGGACAATTTCTGTTGAGATACTATACGGAACAAAGTACCGAACGTCCTAAAGTAACTTTGAACGGAGCCAAAATCATTTCCATGCAAGTGGGACAAGTACAGTTTAAAGATTCAATGGGTTACTTGGCTATGCCTTTGAGCCGCAGGCCTAAAACGTTTGGCATGACAGAAATGGCCAAAGGCTATTTTCCGCACTTTTTCAATACCGAAACCAATCAACACGCCGTTCTATCCCATTTGCCTGAGGCTCACTACTACGACCCCGACAACATGCGTACCGAACAACGAGAAGCTTTCTACGCATGGTACCAGACTCACGCTTCGGACCCTTTTGACTTTCAAGAAGACATGTTAAAATATTGTCGTTCCGACGTAGACATTTTACGTCGCTGCTGTGGAAAATTTCGGGAACTGTTCATGGAACACGGAGGGATCGATCCTTTGAAAGAAGCTTGTACCATTGCCAAAGCGTGTTCCTTAGTGTATCGTCAACGATTCATGCCCGAAAACACCCTAGCTGTCATCAGTCCTCAAACGACCAATTTTGTCAAACGTCAATGCTCGGTCAAAGCCCTACGCTGGTTACATTACTTGTGTGAGAAGGAAGACAAATGGATCCAACATGCTCGCAACGGAGGAGGCGAAAAGACCATCGGAAGGTATTCAGTAGACGGCTGGGACTTAGAAAACCCCAAGATTGTGTACGAGTTTAACGGGTGCTTATTTCACGGATGTCCCATCTGCTACCCTCAACGTGACACTAAAAACCAGTTTTACAACGGACCATGGAAGACTTGTACCAGGCCACTTGTCAGCGACGCTTGAAGTTAGAAGAGCAAGGATACCAAGTAGTGGAAATGTGGGAACACGAGTACGATCAGCGATTGAAAACCGATCCCGAGTTTAAGCGCATCGTGGAAAGTTACAAGCTGGTGGACCCTCTGAACCCGCGGGACAGTTTGTACGGAGGACGGACGAATGCCACCTGTTTGCTGTACCAAGTCGACGAGGAGAAAGGAGAAGAAATCAAATACTTGGACGTGTGTTCTCTGTATCCGTACGTGTGCAAATATTGTCACTTTCCGGCAGGGCACCCACAATTGCTGACGGAACACATCGACGTGGACAATATTCGACAATACGAAAGATTGATCAAGTGTAAAGTCTTGCCTCCCACGAACTTGTACCATCCCGTTTTACCACATCATTGCCAAGGAAAACTGATGTTTCCCTTGTGTCGTACTTGTGCTGAAACGTGCAACCAAGACCACCCTTGTCAGCACACTCAGGAAGAACGAGCCTTGACGGGAACGTGGGTCAGCGTGGAATTGTTTAAAGCTCTGGACTTGGAATACCAACTGTTAGAAGTGTACGAAATTTACCACTTTCCCAAGACAGAAAAATACCACAAGGGCGACGATTCTCAAAGAGGCATTTTTGCAGACTACGTGAATGCCTTTTTGAAACTGAAACAAGAAGCTAGCGGATACCCTTCCTGGTGTCACACTCCCGAAGACCAAACAAAGTTCAAAGAGAAATACTGGAAGCAGGAAGGCATCACTTTAGACCACATCGAGAAAAACGAAGGAAGGCGATCGTTTGCCAAAGTGATGTTGAATTGTTTGTGGGGCAAAATGGCACAACGACCGTGTTTACCCAAGACGGAGTATTTGACAGAACCTTTCCGATACTTGCAGATGATTCACGACAAAACCAAATACATGAAACACGTGGACGTTGTTCGTGAGGACTTGCTCTTAGTCAATTACGAAGAAGAACTGGACTTTGCAGAAGCCGACGAATTTGGAAATGTCATCATTGCGGCCTACGTGACAGCCCATGCTCGCTTAAAACTGTACGAAGCTTTAGAACTATTAGGAGATCGTGTGCTGTATTTTGACACGGACAGTTGCATCTATATTGATCGCCTGGGTCAACCTCACCCTGTCATCGAAGGAGACCGTTTAGGAGCCTGGACGGACGAGCATCCCGACCACAAGATTCTAAGTTTTGCAAGTGGCGGTCCCAAAAATTACGGCTACGAATACCGGAACAATCAAGGAGATGTGCACACGGAGTGTAAAGTGAAAGGACTGACTCTCAATTATCGCACCAGTCGAGTGGTGAACTTAAGCATATTGAAAGAAGCCTTGCAGTCTGGACAGGATCGAAACTTTAAAGTGACCACCCACGAACCGCACAAGATTGTACGTTTACCCACACAACAAATCGTCAGTCGACCCTTGGAAAAAGTTTATCAAATCGTGTACCAGAAGCGAGTTCGGCTTCCCAACCACTTCACTTTACCGTACGGTCATGCCGATATTGGTCAGCATATAAAAAGGGACAACGTTCAAGGTCGATAGTTCATTGTGACTACCATTGCTAAGCGAGAAAGATGAATATTTTCAAACAGCAAGTATCGAGCGTAAGACTCAAGTCCAACGAGAAACTCGAGTGCGATGCTGTGCCTCACGATCACATCACCAACACAGTACCACATCTTAGTTGTTTATTTACTAACGCCATGGCAAACTACGTGAAACCAGTGCGACTTCCAGACCACAAGACTTTACCTTATGGACATGCTGATATCACCCAGTATAAAAGAGGGACCACTTCCAAGAACGACACTTCATTGCGAGGACAAACACCAAGAAAGATGAAAAAAGAGAAGGAACAAACATCATTGACCACTTTCACTACCATACCCTCACAGCAAAGTGCGTCCAAAAAGGAAAAAGATTCAGTAGACCTAAAGGAGTATTTTAGCATCCAAATGATTCAGACAGCGACTTCGAGAAAATTTAGGACGACAACTTACACCTACACGGTGAAATTTAAAGACTTTGTGCCTGACGTTCCAGCCGAGAAAGCAGCAGGTTTCATTACGGACTTATTTGACTCACTGTTAGAGGAACTCAAACGTCAGTGTCAAGTCAGAACTCAAGGTCGTTTGAGCCTATCTATGTATCACGAAAGTTTGAACTCTCCTGTATATCTCGGGTTTAGCACACCTGCAGAATTAACTTCTTCCAAACTATTGAGGGCTATTGCTTCGACGATGCAGACGATGAGTGAAAAATTTGACATCACCGATGGAAAAGTGACCATTCATATGGCATACGTTGTGCCTCCATGGGAAGAAGACAATAACCACCATTGATCTGCTTGTAAATAAGTTTACCTAGCACAGATTTACAGATGAAAGGGAGTATGTGATGGAAAACATCTACGCTGGGACACAAGTAGTAGCTGACCAGATTTGAAAACAACGTGCGTGACTGATAAAAAGAAAAGCACGAATTTTGTCCAGTTGGATCGTTTGTTTCTTGTTTGAGCTTTTTCTCAAAAATGGACATTAATTGTAGCATGAAAAATGTCATTCTTTTATGAAATGTATATACGTTGTATATGTTTTTTGAAGGCATGAACTTTAATTTTTAAAAGTAGTTTCTAGAACCAAGAAATAGATAACTTGTATGTATTAAATGGACAGTGCTTAAAACAAAGCACAGGCCGTAGAGCCCATGTATATATTTGAATAAATGTTTGTACCCATACAAAAGACTTTTCTTTTGGAGTCTCTATTATGTCTGCGTGTATTTCTTTGCAACATCTCTGTCCCCTTTTCTGTGTGTTTGGATGTGTATTTGTTTGTTTCTGTATGTCTATGTTTGTCTCTCTCAACCCTTTGTCCAATAAATACATTTCACCCTATAAATAGTTTTGACCCTATAAACCCCACGACATTACCCATGTTCAATTTCCATTGACCTCCAGTTGACATTCTCATGTTAAATTCCCATTGTCCCCAAAGTACAAACCACCTCTTCTACCACAGAAGCCTACGTGAGACTATAAATCTTGAGGCCACGGTACAAACGACCAAATTTAACATAGAAGTATACGTGAGGCTATACATTTTGGGGCTATAGTGCCGGGACCCTTTTTTAACATAGAGGTCTACGTGGGGCTATAAATTTTGGGGCCATAGTGCCGGGACCTGTTTTTAACATTACGGTCTACCTAGGGCCATTTCGACCCCTTATACTACTACCGTAGCACATTTAATACTATCAATAACTTGCATTGCAATTTAGTTAACAATGCGTGAAGCGCTTCATGATAAGGCTGTTAGTGCTTTTGGTGCACTCCTAAATAATTCGTGAAAAACATCACCAAGCCCAGTTCCTTAATATGTCATTTACAGAGGTTTTCTCGCATTAATAACACGAAACGGTTTTACACGACTACGCAGATCAACCACGTTCTCGATATCAAATCACCTGGTTCCACGGTTGGTGAAAACCCAACCTGAACAATTACACCTGTCGTTTCGGACCTGCTTTCGTAACTTCCACTGACAGCATCACATGTTAAATTGGTCTGCGTCTCACAATGTCAGGCCCGCTATGATACCCACTTCCTTTAGGTCGTGCACTCAAAAAGTACATATGTTTAGGACGATCCTTAAGCCAAACAAGCACTGTTTTCAACGATTACTGTCCAATGTTAATCAAATATTGTGTAGATTCAATGGTAATAACGGAGAAATTTTAGAGTCCTTGCCAATCAACATCGAAATTCTTCGACAAACTTCATCATTTATTGAGCTAAGATTATACAATCTGTTTAATGGAATGCCAGGTGTAACAATTATCTGATAAAAACACAAATGTGTCATTTGCGGGTAGACCACCAGACGGTTGGGATTGAATATTAAGCCAACTGTAATACTCTCGCAGCGATGCCAGTGCTATCTTAAGTGTGAACGATTCCCCAGCGTTCACATTGCTGAAAATGTCACACTGAATTCTGGTTTTAAAGATGAGATTGTAATCATCGAAGTCAGGATATGTGCTCTATTAACAGTCACCTGTTGCACCGATGCATAGGTTTCACGCAGCACCTGCACTGTCTCAATTGTTGCAGAACTCATCATCGGTTTTGTACATATCATGAATATCTTCAGCAAGTTCATGCATCAGTGCACGATATGTATCTCAGTCCATATGATGATTGCTGAGCAACCGCAGACAAATCGATGTGGCTTCATCTATAACTTCGCGCGCGTTGTTGCCCGTACGAACTGATGCCACGGGTATTTTTAATCGATCCGCAGGGTCGACAGGGTCACACAGTACACTGCCTTGGCAGTTTCCTTCTTTTACTCGTCTTTCCGTCCACTCTTGTATTTCTTTTTATGCCGGCGCCACATTTGTAACTGTTCCTTAAGCCATTCAGATTGTTCTTCGGTACTGCATGTTCTTGTCGCTCAAGTCTCACTTTCGCTGTATTTTATCCCTCATAACTTGTTTTTCTGCCATTGAAGGCGGAGTTGGTATACGTGTTGAATGATGCTGTTATCACTATTTTGTTTTTCTTTGAGGGTGAGGGTGCAGAAAGTCTTTATTTGGGTTGTTCCGTTGTAGCTTTTCTTTTTGCAGCTTGGGTAGACCATTTCCCTTTTTGGGGTTCGCTGATGCAGGAGGCACAGGTGCAGCGTGTTGTTGTTTCTATTTGTTATCTTTGCCACTTTCAGTCTTCTTTCTTTGTGCTAAATTCGAGTTTATGTTGTTGTTGTGCCAGCCAGCTCGTAAATTCCAGAAATCTAAGTTGTATTTCTTTATCCTCTTGTGTTTCTATGAGGTATTCGCGACCTAGGACTTTGTTCTGCTGCGTTTTGAACTTGGCAATTTCTGCTATGCTATGCATCTCACCACAGGTTCTAGTAGTTGCACTCGCTGCAATTGTAAAAATTCTTTCCATAACGCATCGCCCTCTTCAGTTGTTCCTTCTGTAAATGCATCAAACACTTACTAAAAATTATCCCACTGAGTACTAGTAGATTGTTTCTTTACCATAAACTTCCATAAATACCATTTTAGGCCATTCAACATTGTTACGTGTAGGCTCGTACAAATGTAACAAAAGAAAGGAGTGAAGTCAACAAGTTTTGTAAATTTTAACAAAATAATTTATTTCCCTAGAAAACAAGATAAAAATATAAAATAGAACTTACGGTTTGTGAAAATAATCCAAAAATTAATCCTAGAATTGAAAAATATAAGTCCTATCACTAAACAGTTCTAATTGAATCCAGGTTTGAATCTCTATGAAGTTCCAATATGGAAGGCGATGACGTCAGATGAGGTCGTTGTACTGATGTCAACAGTTCCTCGTTGAAACACAATTTATAATGTTCTGTTTAGAATTCCAGAATAAATTTTCACTAAATGTCTTTGTCCCAGAATTTTTATAAAGAAAAGCACTTGTGTAGTTTTCCAGAGAATATAAAGTATTAAATCCCCAAAAATAGACGAACTTCAGAACAAACTGGCATCAGCAATGAAAACCTCTGGACCTCTCAAGGTTTAAAATACGACTGACCAAACTTCACTAAGATGTGAGTATTAAACCCAACTAAAACGTCATTTCCACACTCGTGATGGGTCACATGATCACTTAATCATCAAACCGCGCAGTAAAAAAATGACAATTTGCACGTACGCTAGAATAGCCCTATCTAAGAATCAGATTCCCACACTGGAAATAATTAAAAAAGAAAGGCTGTTTACAACTCAGCTAACACGTGGGTCGAACATGACCTTGGTAATAGCCAATCATTTTCGCTTAGTGTTTACAAAACGTCTCAACCAAGGTGAACTGAAAGTAATGATAAAGCAACCCTTACGTTCCAATTAGGTCAAGTGAATTTTCCAAAAAAAGATTCAAATCCAATGAAAATTATCATTACAATAAAATATAATAAAACAAAAATAAAATAAAAAAAGAATTTAAAACTAACACACAAGCAATTTAATGACAACATTCATCTATTTATCATGTGTCTTTGATGGGATTTTTATCATGTAGTCTTTCCAGTTGGCAGGTCTGTTAAGATCAACACGCATAGGATTTTTCATAAACGCCTGGCGACCTACTTCGTGTAAGAAAATGAAGCGGTGTTGACAACTATGACTTGTAATCAGGTGGCACGTTTGGTATTTTGACAAGAGTCTCTTTAAAGTCTTCATATAGTACATGGGTGTCTTCTCCAAGATCTTTTACGCTTTCTTCGACCTCCTTAATCGCATGTGGTAAACGCGCGATCGTCTCTGCAGTTGCTCTTGTGGCTTTTTTATATCCTTTGTTCGCTTGGTTATCTTATGAACTTGGAAGAGGGGCTGCTTCTGTTCCCGTAAGCGCTGCCACTTGTTGTTCGATTGCTCCGGTGGTCCTTTTAATATCCTACGTTCAGCAATTTCTGTTGTGGGTTTAATCAGGGTTGCAAATGTTTGTTCAAAGTCCGCTGTGAGGAGTTCTCGTGCGGTTTGTTGCGACTGTAACATATCTTTGGCTTTTTGTGTCATTTTATCACATTTTCAATCAATTCTTGCTGTACAAGCGGCTTAACGGCGTCGCTTCTCATACTTTTCTATGGTATCACTGCCGGACATTTTTTTATATGATTGTTGTTTTCTATTGTTAAATTGACCCGAATAAGCTTTTCTTTCTAAGACCACTGCAGTAGTGGTGCTTTAAAAAAAAACAACAAAAAAACCCCCATCAAACCTGACTGATCATGAACAACAACATTTGCATCATGCGGTTCATTTAAAATCTGCATCATTATTTGCATAAGCATTAATTGATAGGTTACAATGCTAGAATTATAATACAATTACTTCTTATAAATTTCACAACTGGATGATCATTAATCTTATACTTTCAAACAAAAAGTGAAAAAAAAAAATCTTTACTACATAGAAGTTAAATGTGTATACACTTACCATCGGTATCTGATGAAGTTACGAACTTGACTGAAAGAAGGGCTGATTGTTTGAATCTCGTTATATGACTTACAGTACTAATGCAGTTCTCATAGTAAACCTATCCAAACACCATAATATTAAAAATTCATTAACTTTAAACCTATATTTATCAGCATAGATGAATCTCGGATGACAGCTTCTGTGTAGAGTAAAGAATATGAGCCACGGCATTTTCTGGACCTACATGTATTTGAAACATGTTCTTTCAATTCCGCACCCAAGATTCGGATGCTAATTTCAAAACTGTTAAAAGACAGAAATTCCAATAATAAAAATGTCTCTATTTTTTAAGTTACAACTAGGATAAGCTTTCAAAAGATTCTTTTTACTAAAATCTAATTTTCATTATCAACCAATCATGGCTCCCAAACTTCTATATATTCCATTGTATCTTCACCCATTTCTAATTTCTAGACTGGTTCCCATTTTCCCATACAATCAGTACCTTAAGTCCTTAACTGAAGAGCATTTTGTCTGCAGAGGCTGACTGACACCGCGCACTCTGCGCCATAGTCTCTAAATAAGCGACTCTGATATCTGGTGATTTACTATCCAATTTTGAATATTATCTCTACGCTGATCAAGGATGAGAAACCTTTTTATGTTAAGAACAACAAATTACTTCCAAACACTTGGCACCAATGCTTTGTTATCATTCATAACTTACTGAAGTCAGTCTGATAATCTCGTGGAAGTAATTTAAACTAAGCATAATTCTTTCAAAAAGTGTGTTAATATGTGTTTTTGCAAAGCGTAAAATTGCTGATGCTTATTGGAACACTCAGGATGTAAAATCTTCACATTTGGAGGTGCGTAGTTTTGCATGTTGTAACGATCCTTCATTTCGGAGGTAAGTAAATATTGTCTGCAGTTCTGAGTCACATAATGCCTAAGTAGGAGTAATCGGTTTTTAAAAAGAAAACACCGGA
>JAECUM010036079.1:0-17897 GCA_016617855.1 Megalonaias nervosa
AACCCCCCCCCCCCCCCCCGGTGTGTGTGTCTGTAATGTATTTTCCCATTGTCTGTATATCGCCCCCCTTCACTACTCACGTAAGTTTGCATAATCTTAATTCGTATATTTCACATTTCTAGTCAGCTAGGTCTTAGTAATAATATATACTAGTTTGCCATATAACAAGCTCAGAAACCTTCACTATTATTTGTTTTCAAGATATTTTATTCAATCACAAGAATGCCCTGATTCTGTTTGCCTCAGAGTCCTGCTTATGGTTTACAAATAGAGGGTAAACCAAGGAAAATGCAGTGTAAACTGAGTTCCATGTAACATAATATTTGCATACAGGAAAAGGAAACAAATCATGATCCATTGTAATCCTGCGTCTTTTACAACATTTCAGATATAAGGTCACACTTGTAAAAGTACCTGAAATTGTTGAAGATATAAACCAAGAGTAAAAGCTTGAAAACATTTGTTTGCAGTAGGATACGATTACTCCCGAATCAATCGAACACTCGAAAAATAATAAATATAAGAATGTAACACGCTTTCTTTTCCAACTATACCATGAAGGGTGTGAAGGTTGAGAGCAAGAGAGATAGTGAGAAAGAGAGTAGTCGAAACTGCATTCAGTACAGCGTTGTCCAACTTCATACCTAATTCTCCTAGTAAAAGGTGCTTTGACAACGTTTAACCAGTTGTAGAAAAGAATTAGAGCAGTTTTACCACTCAGAAATAATTAAAAGATCTATGTGCCTTCAAGACCTTCCAAATATCGTTTATTATCAATGATTTCGCTTGTGGCACCAGTTTCCCCGAGCTACATGGTATGTCCTTGAAGGATAACAAGGCCGCACAGAAATTAGTAGCGTGCGCTTTAATACAATATAAAATAGTAACATTTATTTTACAGTCATGAAGTAGGTTCTGAAGAAACGCACATGATAACAGATTCCATGGTTGTGACAATACATAATATAACGTGAAATAATATATACACCAGAAAATGTAGATACTCACAAAATGTATAAAAATCTTTTGTCCACAAAGTTTTATCTCTTCTGAAACCTTCTTTGAGTCTTTATCAGTCCTTAAAAAATAAAATGTTGACCCAAGCCACAAAAGATATCTCTAGTTGTGACGCCAGTGAGCTCATCCTTGAGAAGTAAAAAATGTTCTTATTTGCATGTACTTCAGAGAGTCACTAGTGTAATAGAACGAACTTGTTCTTATCTTTAAAGTCATTGTAGATATTTTATGTTTCAGCATGGATGAAGACTCCAAAATCAGTCATTAATAGTCTCGTTCTACAACGGTGTCTGCAGTGTGGCAGTTTATACTGAAGTTTGGCACTGGGGCACCATGACGCAGACATGTAACATCATGTCCCACCCAGTCACATTATCGTGACACCAGGCAAACCAGTCCTAACACTAACCTCTTAATGCTGAGCGCCAAGCAAGACAGCTGCTAGTACAAGTTTTTGGTATGACTAGACCAGGTTTCGAATCCGCGACCTCCCGTATTAGCGGCGGACGCTCTAACCACTTAGGCCACAGAAGCGGTTTCCAAAGAAGACAATTTGGCGTATCTTTTGAAATAATAAACCCATCTGCAAGTGAACATATAAGCTTATGTAGCGAATGATTACATTCACCTTTGTTCTCAATGTACATTCTGGTTTCAACAGTCAATGTCTTCCGCGGGTGCGACAATTAATTCTAATGTGAAATTAATTTCTCCGGAGCCAACTGATATTCCTTAAAACAGTAATGTAGTGAAATTGAACCCCCACATCCACTCTTAAAAGGAAATCAGAATTATGTGTTGTGTGCGCGACGAAGGAACAATCACAGTCATCTGGTGTTTGAAACAGATTTTATTCTGATCAACTAATTTCTTTTCTTTTTAGAGTTATATTATTGGGGGTTAGGGCATTGGCCATGTATTAGCTCAAAGCCAGAGTTTCTTAGAATCTAGGTTCATGCCGCTGTTATTGACCTTGGATGCTTACAATAGCATAATCATCCTGGAAGTGTTCGTGACTTGCTTCAATTTATCTATGTGATATCGCTCTATCCTATCTTATTTCGCTTTCATTTTTAAGAGGATGTCATATTAGACCAAAAGTTTTAATTGCACACCCGATATCTTTATAGCCGAATAATGAATAAATTCTGGTGCACTATAGCAGTGAGTAGAGTATAGTTGGTATTTTTATGCAGACATTCCTAAACTCGTTCCAGATGATATGTAAATTCAGTTTATCTTCCTTTACCTAATACTCGTATAGATCTCAAAGTGCTTTCTGGCTGAAACCTTCCATCATATTATGTACATACTAATAATGGAAACTGTATAAGTTTGAATCGTTAAGTGGTAAGAAATATATCTGTACTAGTGATATAATTATATCATTCAAAGTCTCAAGGAGTGCATATTTACACACTGTCACAGTGTTTCTGTATCTTTTCACCACTGACAATTTTAGGCAGTTGATCTAATGACTGCCCCATAAATCGAAAGCCACCCACAAATCTAATGTCGTATTGATTGTTATTTCCTTTCCTTGTTTAATCAGCTTATTAGCCATGGATCTACTGCTGAATTAAGCATATTTATCAACATTGTTTGCTATAATTTTACTTCTTTGTCTTTTGGTGAACGAACGACTGGATTAATCCGACAAGAAATGAACATACAATGGTATATATTTTGGATAGTTGTAATTTAAACAGTACTCATTAAGAGTAGTGTAATTATTTATCACAGTTCCGTAATCGGTTCGCAGACTTTATGAGCATTTACTTTGTTGTCACCACCTCATGTACGTCCACATCGCCATGGCAGACATTATTTTAATCTTTTCTCACATATGTAAAAACAGTTGTTGAATTAAAATGTTCTCATCTTCCGGTTTGAATATCGGTGGTTTTGCATTTTTGGTTTGTTTCTAATTATGCGTAAGCTTGATTTGAACCACCAACACATTATAAAATATTTCAAGTAAAATCTCTTACTCCGTAAAATATTGGCTTATATCACTTGTAACTAAACATTTTCCGGATGGAATTCTATTTACTGATTCAACCCCCTCCAAATTCCCCAACAAAACATCTTAGTCCAAAAGAAAACGGTAATACAAACGAATTAAGAGTGGTAAAGAACTATTTGTCGTCAACACACACACACACACACACACACACACACATATATAAAACACGTGTTTTAACGTCAATATGGGGACTTTAACATATATCTCTGAAACTGGGGTCACATGTTTCTTATTGTCGTATCTGCAAAATACCGTCAAAGATAACAAAACCTGGCTTTCTGATATTAGACACGCACTTAACTTTGAAGATATTAATTGTATTTCATAAAATAAGAGCTCTTGACAATTTTTGCAATAGTCCTTGGAATTGGGAAGTTACTAATCACGTGATAACCTCTCGCACTCGAAATGTAGTCCGAAAACACTCACATGAAACTGGGGTTATGAAGCAAATCATCTTAGAACACAACAATATAATGCAATAAATAATAAATTTATCATGTAGAATGAAGTGATAGATGATTGAAGTGGTTTGTTCGTTTATATGTATTACTTTAATAAGGGTCACGCTAAGCAGCAGAGAGGGTGAACAGACCAAGGCGGCGCGCAAAAATAAAGGCTCCTACAAAAAATAAAAAAAAATAAGGTCGATAAAGTCAAACTGAGGTTTATTTTTCAAACATTAGGCTGAGTCGTTTGCATACTATTGGTCTCATCCTCTCTGCTGCTGTCAATTAAATCATCATTATATCAATAATGATTGGTGAAGCTCACTCAGCTAAACTAGCTCGAGAGCGATTAGAGGCAATACGAAAATATCTTCCACTCCATAACGCTGTTAAACAGCAACTGCAAGCGCGTCAACAAACACAAGAAGAATTTGCAGAAGGTGCAGAAGAATTATTTAAACCTATTACAAAACCACTAAAGGTCTTTTACCTGCATTAGAAAGAACCGCATTAGCAACTGAGAAAACAGCAGAACGAACTAAGAAAACAAAAAGACTTTTGCGAGAACTTCCGGAAAAAATAACTGTTGCTCCGCCGACCCAAGAAATAGATCAAGCGGAAGGTGATACTCAACAAGAATCAGAATCGGTAGCAAGAGCCAGGGTTGATATATCTGATAAATTTACCGAAAATGGTATTACTGAAATTAAACAGGCTAAAAATCTAGGACAATTAGCTGTGACTGCTGTGAATAGCTATAGTAATCGAGGATATTATTCAAAATCTGAATACGCTAATGATTCTAAAGATCGTAAAAAATGGAGTAAATGGTTATTTCGCATATACCACAATGCTAATCGAGTTCGAGACGACAATCCGAAATATATTGAATTTACTAATGCACTAATCGCATATGATGCATTTTTAAAATTACCACTTGAGCAACTACAACAACTACAACAACAACAACCATCATCGTTATCGCCAAGACAGCGAGTACAATAACAACAACAAGAACTAGAACAACGAACACAGCAACGACGACAACGACTACAACAACGACGAAAATCAACTAATGTATTATCCGATGAAGAAGTATTCCATGATACCCCAAGCTCCCCAGGTGTCTTCAGTATCTTTGGTATCGATAAAAGTGATACTAGTACAGGTGCTACTGGAAGTGGTATTGGTACTCGAGGAAGTGGCCTTGTTACTTGTCCCAATAATGTCCTTGCCGATGTTGATCGATTAGAAATTCTGATTGGCGGAAAGCGAGCTGGTAATAATTATTCAGAAATCATTAATGAAGCAGCTGCTATTTGTCAACGATTATTTACAGGTGGTATTATGGATATTAATGTTTAGCGGGAACTCATAAATGAAATCGCTGATGATTATTATAGTGATTAAACAGTTAGATATAATTACTATAATAAGATGATTATATATGCTGCTAAAAGTGGACCAACTATGGTTAGGGTGATAAATTCTAGATTACCTACATATGAAACATTCTACGTAGATGGACTCGGCGATGTTGTTCAGGGTTTATTTAGAAGGATAGCCCCAAAAGCAATACCGATTGCAAATCAACTAGGAATGAAAGCCATTGACATTATTCGTGAAAAAGGTATTGGTGCTGCCGGCGACGTTGCCAGTAAAGCATTCTCTGCAATCAAGGATAGACTAGCACGATTAGTACGACGAAAACCTTAGCCACCAGTAAAATTACCCAGCACTAGGGCGATGCCTGCAAATGTTATTAAAATAATAAATCAAGCCGCAAATCAAAAACTAGCAGTTAGCCGCCAGCACCAACGGTACTGACAAAGAAAAAAAAAAAAAACACAGCAGCAAGTCTGATGGCAGGAAGTGGTCTTCGTATTAGACGATGACCAATAACATAAGTATGTTCAAACGTGTATCTGATCCCACATTTGACATGGATGAGCCAATTCTCAAGGACGAGTCTGTGCGTGATTATCAATATTATTCTTATGACGCACGAAAGCCAAATCAGCGTGGACGAATCGAATTACAGGTTCAAGATACGAGTAGATGTTTCTTACCCGCTGAAGCATTTATTGAAGTAGAGGGTGAAGTTTAAAAAACAGATGATACAGCGTATGGAGATAATTTTAGTGTTGGTTTTGTCAATAATGGCATCATGGCGTTGTTCGACAGCGCTACGTACATGATCGGCGGAAGAAATTTTGAATCCATTCAAAATAATGTTGACGTTGCCGCGACGATACTTGGCCTTGCAAGATATAGCGACGATTATTCAAGATCAGCTGGTCTATCAATGATGTTTACCAAGGATACTTCTGACAACCCTAACTACGTACCATATGACATAAGACGACCAAAGAAAGTTACAGCTGCTGCTGACGACGCTGACGTTGCTCCTGTTGTTCATGGTGAATATCCAAATTTCAACTTAGGATTCGCATCACGTCGATCTATGTTGCGGGGTGGAGAAAGAAGATTTTCTTGCGCTATTCCATTATCGCATATATTTGGATTTTGTAGACATGTTAGAAAAGTTATTTTTGGAGCCAAACATGAAGTTGCGCTCGTACGAAAAATCGCCGACGATGATGCAATATGGCGATCCGCCGATGATGCTGGTAAAGTAATTCTGACAAAAATTTCATTGTGAATGCCAGTAATGACTCCATCGATAACTGAAGAAGAACGTTTACTCGCTTTCATGAACAGCGGCGGCACGTCGACGTTATCATGGTTAACAACAACCACAGATGCTGTTCAAAGTGCAATTAATGGTTTATTTACATGGCAGATAACATCACAAGGTATCTCTTCACCACGATATATATTCGTTGCGCTTCAAGATGTTATACGAGTAAATGATCAAACGCGTAGTATAATGATATTTGACAAACTCGGTATTTCCGAGGTTTCATTGAGAATAAACGGACATCAAGAACCAGCCGAGGATAGTTTGTTGAATTTCGAGCAAAATCATGTGGCGCGTGCATATCATCGATTGATGTCATTTATGGGGCGTGATCAAAATGTTGATACTGGCTTACAAATTTCACAGCTAGATTTTACAACGTTATATCCGATTTATTATTTTTCGCTGGAACATTTGGGTTTGTTTAGACAGTCCTTCGTTGACATATATTTTCGAGCTCGTGTGACGTCAGGGGGTGCTAATTACAGAGCAATCGCCGTTATACTCAGCGATAAAACAATGTTACTTGAAGGTGTTGGTGGACGAATGAGAGTAGTTGATGCTTAAGTGGAAAATATGCAAGCGTTAATTTAGAAGTCAGAAATATATCATAAATGTCACATCATCATGTTAGTGTCAGTCTGATTCCTGGTCAGATTAAAAAACTGCAGTCGGCATCAGCGAAGCGATGTGGAGTAAAAATATCACTAGCGCAAGAACAAATCGCAGGTGGTCCGAATAAACTATCGCTGACAGAACGCCTGTTAAAGTATTTCAATGAAGCCAAACAATCAAAGAAAGGTATACGCGTAAATCTTTCTGCGGGTGCCATCAAAATCATTGCTAAGACAGGTGGTATATTTCAACTTCTTGCAGCTATTCCAGGAATAATAGCCGCTGCAGCTCCAGCTGTTGCAAAAGCAGCTGCGTTAGGTGCATTTGGAACAGCTGCTGGAATGGCATTAAAGAAAGCAAGAGGAAAAAAAAAAAAAAAAAAAAACAAAATTTACTCAAGCGAGTAACAAGGCAGATAAATGATGAATTATCTGACCTGCTCTATCTTGCCAACGTTGATCCAAACGATCTTGTTGTATTTCAAAACCGTGAAGAAAAATTGAAGACGAGTAATATTTCAATCAAAGATATTATTATTCGTAATCGATTATCGCAAGAAGGTCTTATTGATGTATATGACAAAGAGGGCAAACTTGTTCCTAGTGTTGTTACTCTGTCGTCGATCCGAGATAGCGTAAGTGAACGAGTGTTAAAAACCGGTGATGTAATGAACGGCGTCATTAACATGAATAACAATAAAATTATTAATGTAGCAGAACCAACAGATAATTTCGACGCTGCAACAAAAAAATATGTAGTCGATAACAATATTCCGATGACAACTTGGTTGTCGACGATCAATGATGGAATGACCGCATTTAGAACTGAATTTTTTAATCATGTACAACTGTTTATGAATTTTCGCAGAAACGTAAACAGAACCACTAATGAATTTTTTGGAAGTTCACCAACCGTTGATATTAAACTCGCAGACGTTAACATGAAACTAAACGATATTGTCAGTGGAATTCCTAATATCGTTCAAAAAACTAATCTGATTAAAATTCCACACGCGCAGATTAACAATATAGTATACACAGTATCATCAGGATCATCAACATGGACACCAAACGATAACACTATCAGACATACCGCGGAAGTAACTGGTGTGTACAGGCTGTCCGTATTTTGTTCAGCAAAATTTAGCATATATACCACAGATCTATGGCGTCATTCAACCGATATTTTTTCTGGAACCGTGTCTGTTGTATTAAATAAAGATAAAGAAGAAATATTTATGCTGGAACCATCCGATAAAAAAATAACCACAGCGTCTTACTGGTGGTGTCTGGAATTTGTAGCTGAAACACCTCAATTAATTATTTAATATAGTATAATGATAGACGTTCAGCGATACAGATACAATCAAGTATGTGCGTGGCAACCTAAACTAAAAAATATTATTGACGATTATACAATAAAAGTGAAAAAGTATCGAAGACGCGTGGTTGTCGTTGAGATAGTTGTCTATTCAGTTTCTGCGCTCATTGCTGGAACCGGTGTAATATTGCCAACGTTGACAGCGTCAGTGCCGATCGTTGTAACGATTATCGTTTCATCCGCAACAACTATCGCGGGTATTTTTAATATTATTGCGAAGAAGATAGATACATGTACGAACACAATATTACACGAGTATGTGGTAAAATTACATACAGCAACGACAGCATATTCCAAACTATCATCGCTGATCTCGTCGTGGTTCGACGATGGTATAATATCCAATGAAGAATTCAGCGCAATGGTAAAAATATACAATGAAGTATTTGACGACGGTGACAAAGTCACTGTTGATGTAATCAGGGATTTAGAATAATGATAGTATAATGATCCCAAATTCAGTATTAATTTTCCAACTGCAATTCCAGCAAAAGAAATTGCATTAGCGCAATTACGTGTTTATTATAGTTGGCCAAATATCAGGTCAAAATCATTCGGTGGACTACAACCCCGAACAAACCCGATGGAACTCGTGATTGGCAAGTGGTCAGTATTCCAACGGGTAATTATGAAATAGAACAGATCAATGAAGTATTCCAAAGCCGAATTAAATCTATAACAGAAAAAGAATCTAAAATGGTTATTACGGTTCATGAACCAACATTATCAGCTGCGATAGAAATTCTTTCACCCGACTACGCCGTAGACATTTATCAGTCTTTGATCAGAACTGTGCTTGGTTGGCCCGAGATTGTGCCTGAATATCAAGGTCCACCTTAACCGACCAAAAAAGAATTTCTCACAACAGTAAAAAGATTTATAAAAATTCCAGAATATTATTGCGGTAAACTTTCTTGGTTAAAACCTGACCATGGGCCATTTAGCATTAATAGCGATGGAACAAGAATTCCTGAATACCCCAATCCAATACTTGATGTGATATTGAAACCAAAAGATATTATTTATGAAGAACCGATTAACGAATATTCTGCCATGATTTATCTTGAATACAATCGTAAAATTATTGATTTTAAGAATCTCTTTTTGTCATTATCATAAATCTACAATGAAGATACAAAACAACAGATCATTGAAACAATATTACATTTAAGTAAAGTTAGATCAGATCTGAATACCATTAATCAATCCATTATCTTAGAAGTGATTGGATATGAAAAGCTTTTCCCCAAAGAAAGCACAAGATATTTTTCTTGATCATCATAAAATAACCAGACAAAAATTATCAACATTTGTGATACCAGAATTCGATAGAGACAGATTAAAAAGGAGACTCGGCGATGTTATTGACAATTACTTTCACAGAATCCTCGAATCATGGAGAAAAATAGCCTCACAATCAAGTATTCTCCGATACAACAACGATCCGTACTCGAGTGGTCGTCATGTTTCGCCGGGCATCGTCAATATCACATCAACGATCGCTGTCAATCTAGTATGTGATGTCATTGATGGCAGTTATCAAGTTGACGCTGAAAAATCCAATCAAGCCCAACAAGGATACATTCTGTATTCATTTACCCCTCAAGTACCCCCAGGCTATTTGATTGTATCAGAACCAATCAACGTTGTTTATCTAAAATGTCATAATCCACTCTTATCGCGGATACATTTTAAACTTACTGGCCAACATGGACACTTGCTCGACCTTAGGTCAGAAACGTTAATTATAAATCTGTATGTGAGTTCGCCCTGATAAAATCAGGGAACGTGATCGCCGTAACATAGTTACTGATCTCGCGTTCGTAGAGCGTGATCGCCGTAACATTTTCCGTGATAATTATCACGGCGGAAAACACCAAGCAAAAAAAATTGTCCCCCTTGAAGTTGTCAAGGACTAAGTCAAGGATAAAATATTTTTTTTTTTTACCTCCTTGACGTTGTCAAGGATATAATCACGGATTTTATCAGGGTCAGAAATGAATTATCCTTCTTGTCTAGCTGGTTCAATAAGTCAAGGATAGAACAGTTATTTTGTTAAATGAAGACCTCTATCATCGTTGGGGAATCTCCACATTTTCATATATAATATATAATGAATGTTGAGATTCCCCAACGATGATAGAGGTCTTCATTTAACAAAATAACTGTTTTATCCTTGATAAATCAGCGTTGAGGAATCGCATTATTTTCATATAATAATATAATGATATAGTGCGATTCCTCAACGATGATAGAACAGTACCCCGTGACTATGTCAAGACAACGTTACAGGTGACACTATTGGTTTAGTTGTCAACGTCACTACAGTCACTTTCACCATCGGTGCTGTCACAATCGTCGTTATCTTTCGCCAGTAACTCTTCCGCAACTTCATTCGCGGACATAATATCTCTCAGCTGTTTTATACGAGCGTGTACAAGTATTTTTGTTTCGTATTCGTGAGATAATTCTGACCTAACCTTTCCGATGTACCGTGAAAGGGGAACAAATAATTTTACCTGCGTATCCGTAATTGCTGCCAGCGATTGTAACATCGCCTGTTGGATTAACTTTATGAATCTATAATCGGAGGGCAGCGTATACCTATTTTCGGATTTCCGAAATTGTAATGATTCAAAATCACGCATAATTTTTTCAGGATCAAGTTCATTACATATTTTTATACCGTCATGTTGTAATTGCTTAATAGCAACAATAACAGAATTAATATTTTCATGATTCATTATATAATAAGTATTTATTTAATATAAAAATATTTCTGAATAAAAATAAAAATACAAATACATATACCATAACGTTTTGGACACGTTGACGTTGTTAATGCGGGAAAATACTATTATAAATCAGAATAACTTTAACGGAGAAAGCGTTTGCTTGACGGAGTTATCTCCGTTCGTTGTATATATTGAAATTTGATCTTTTGTTTGAATTTTTTCGAATATGCTGATTTGGTTATATTATTTGAAACACGTTGTACCAAACTCGAGTGAATACCAAAATATTTACCAGCCGCATTCATTGAACTGGAAAATTCTTTCTTCACCTGTCTCTGTATTTACAGACTTAACAGTCCTCTTTTCAAACATTTTACATCTCCCAGCATTTCCACATGCAAGATTCTGACTCTGCGTAACAATCCGCAGGTTGCGTAAAGAGTTATCTTTCGGGTCTGAATTAATGTGATCGATCACAAATCCATCTTCGATGACCCCAGGACAACGTTCAAATACGAACCTATGTGATAAATATCTTTTTTTCTCCAACAGAAAATCTGAAATAACCAGTATTAATATTTCCGACTTATTTTTTTAATCTGCAGTTTCTGATGACACCATCACGTGACGCTTCATAATTTTTAATTATTGAATGTTTCACAAATTCGTTTTGCTCCATTTATATACAAATATTATTTGTCTAAATGATTATTTTGAAAATTTAGCGAGATAGTCTTCGGTAGTTTTTATGGGAGATTCATTATTATATTTCTTATCATAATATCGTTTCAGCTCTCTGTATCTTTTGCCACCACACTGTACACATAACCGTGTTTTTCCTCGTACACCAACACCACATCGTAAACACGGTTCCGGTCCTAGACTCCCTCTGCGAAAGCTCTGCATTTGACGACCACATAATTCATTTACGCAGGATTAATTACAGCGAAGTGAAAATCCTATCATTAACCACTTACATTTGTCATTTGCTTGTATCATTATGTATATAATTAAAGTTTAAGTAAACATATATTTTGCCTTAATTATAGTATGGAGGAATTTGAGAGATTATTCACAATTGAAACTTTCTGAGCAAGTTTCGATCTTGAAAAACTACCAAAATCTAAATTTAGTTTTTTCGATGCAAGATCCAGCTTTGATAAATAGCGATATAACTGATCGTATCCGTGAAGCTAAAAGAAAATTTCACAACGATGGTGCGGCTCATACTTGGTCAACATTGAGGATCATGAATATTGCTGATACTAGAATGAATGACGAACGAGGAAAAATATTATCAACTATCTTGATAATCAAAGATATTTTATTCTGCTAAAATTTATTGTGCAGACGGATGACAACATTTGGATTATCCGTGATAAACGTGACCCTGTCCACCTGACGCAGTCAGGACACACTGGAAATAATAATGTTACATTAAATAAAAAATCCAAACCAGGAATATTGACTGGTATTGATAAACCGTATTATGAACGAGCATATCCTGTAACTGCAGTTGTTTATGCGATATATCCGCTAAATGATAAACCTAGCGTTGATGATCTCAAACCAATGAAATTTTCCTCGTTGAATTCGTCCGTGACTATGTCACGGGTGCTATATTGCGTGGCTGAGCGAGTTATGGAAAACCGGTACGCGGAAATGGTTTAACAGATCTAAGACGTAAAAAAATACATACGTAGGCAGAAACAGTTAAAGATACCGGAGCGTCTATCAGCGACGTTGCTAAACTAGAAAAGAAATTAAAATTCCCAATAACAGTAAACATACTAACCGGAGAGATTTTGTATGCGTCGAAATATACATCAAGAGAAGCTCCTATAACGATCATTGATCATAACGCACACGCATGGACGTCCGCGGTAACAATATTTCCACGAGATAGAACCGTTAAATTTTATAGCGATTATATATTCGACGCTATCAACGATATTAGTAAGAGTGACCCTGTATCCGTGTGGTTATTTCGAAGTTCAGAATCCTTGAATTACGATCAGTTTGTACGACCTAACGGTGATATTTATCGTGCAGAATCGCTCCATGAAGAAATAAAAAATATTGCTCGGAAATATATAACCCGTAGCGATGCTACGGCTGACGATGTCAAGGTTGAACAATTACTAAATAATTGTTTCACCGTTCCATCGGTTGCTGCCCACGCTGCTCAGGAGAAAAATTCATGGAAACCGACACGATTGAAATTTCCTAAAGATATCCAGCAAAGTTGTGTCGAATACGGACATGGCGGATTGTGGAATACTAAATACGATCATAAAGATATTACATCGGTTGATATGGTAGCGTGTTATCCTGGAAGTTTTCTTGGATACGGAGAATGTTCTGAATACTTTAAAAGATTCGGACATCCCACACACGAGATGACCGGAGTTGCGATAAACGGACTCTTACCAAATTTTGATTTAACTGGATTTGCTTGTATAGAGTCATTTAAGTTTTGCGGTGATCTACATCCAATTGTTTATGTTTAATTTGGAAGACAATTCTCAGAAAAATTTTGGACTCCAATAGTACTATTACGATATATGCTTGATACTGGAATTTTAATGTCGTTGAACGTAAACGAAGCCATTATATCGTATCATCCGCAGAAACAAGTTTGGTTACTACAGCAAAAGAAATATTCCTCGGATGAGAATCCAGATGAAATTCCTGATATGATTGATTATGAAAATTAAATTGCAAAAGATCTTGGTAGGAAAATAATTGGTAAATTTACTCAAGGAGGATCATATGATCATAATTATGGATGATGCTGAACTTGATTTTATAATTGCTGATACAACGGAAAGAAACACATTTGGGAGTCGGAGTAATGCTTATTTTATCAGACGGAACTAAATTGGGTATAATCGTGAGCTATATTGATGGTGAGTCACCGCAATTCACTCATTTAAGATCTTCTCTGCTCACTTACGTTTCCATAAATTTATTATCGATGATAAACAGATTCCCTCGTTACGCGGTCAGAGTTGCCACGGATTCATTTTATATAAGTAGCGCGTATCCAGATTTACTAAAACCGCTACTCCGTAATGGTGAATGGGGATCATGAAGAATAAAACAGGAAAATATACTTGACTATTCCGAATCTGCAGATGTTGAAATCGCGGAGACATATTACCGCCGTGATTGTATCACGGACAATCAAATATTAGCATCGACAGCACCATCTATGTTTGATCATGTGGCCAGGCATAAAATCGTTTATCTTAATGGGCCTGGAGGTTCTGGAAAAACAACACGTGCCATTGAATTATTTCGCCGTAACGATGTTACGGGTTTGAAGAACTCCATTAATATGATTGTGCTGACACCTACACACAGACTAGCCAGAGAAATAAATGAATGAGAAGTAAAATCTCAAACTTATCATAGTTTTTTCAGATATTGCGGAGATACGTTGACACCTGAGCGAATGGGTGAAAAATATATACCCCGGATTATCATCTGGGATGAAATTTGTACGGTATTGTTAGGAACATTAAAAATATTTCTTGATTGGTTACTAACAGGAATACTGCTGTGATAATGTGCGGCGATCATGGTCAACCACCACCTTTTGTGGGACAGTCTCCGCACTATTGGTAAAAAACGTTGGTGGATTATTATGAGGAGATAACTGACGATCATAGAGCTATTGATGAACCTCTGAAAGAAATTAAAAGATTAATCAGACTACAGCCAGACAGAATACAATGTGAGATAATGCGTGAAGTAATTCGAGAAACCCCTATAAATGATTTTTGGAATTTGTGGAGACCAAATGATTTAATAATTGCAAGTAGAAAGATAGTTCGTGATGAATTGCAAGAGAAATTATTTCTGTTACATAAAGAAAATTTTTCAAATCTACCCGTACCATTGTGTTATCGCCCAGCAGATACTCAACGACAGAACGTTGAAGCTGAGATTCCAGAAACAAATGAAAAACAAAATCTTGTATTAAATGATATTGTTTTGCTTGATGTTGATGTTGTTGAGAGCGCGTTGATCATGGATAAAACTCCATGGAAATTAGGATATGCTATAACGATTCATTCGTCACAAGGACTAACTATTACTGATACAAATATATGGATTGTCGATGATAGAATCGAATGGTCAAATTTAGTTTATCTCGCAGTGTCGCGAGTTAGAAGTATATCTCAACTGCACAGGGTTATTATGAATTTTACAGAAAATAATAATCAAACTGCTAGCGACGAAAAACAAAGTCCTTGACGATGTCGAAGTTAGCGTAATAAGAAAAAAAACTATCTGGTTATAAACAGTGTGACAAAAAAAATGATCGCGACTTTGATATTGATACTGAATTTGTTATAACACTTAAACAACAACAGAATAATCATTGTGCAAGTTGTAACTGTGTTATGCTGTGGGAATATTCGAATAATAATCCAAGACCATTTACCGTAGACAGAATTAATAGTCGTCTTGGTCACACACGCGAAAATGTGATGCCGACCTGTCTTGAATGTAATCGACTACGGGGCGCTGGACGCCCTGGTGCCAGTTTACAAAAGTGAACGCGGTGGTAATTGTGTGTATTCAGGAAATACTTGTAACTGTTCACGTACAAATCCACGTTGAGGAGCAGATGAATCTAGTCTGTAGATTGCAGGTCTACCCGTAGATCTAACCACGCAAGAAATTGTATGTGTAGTCACACTCCAGATAGGATCAGTTGCTCTTTTTTTTTTAGCCCCTTCAAGTTCACTAAGTTCATATAAATATCTGACAGTCACATTACCTAACGCTGGCTGTTTTGAAAAGTCACGTCGTTGTACAGGTATATATTTTTTTTGTGATCGCGTCGGTGGGTTTCATAGAAGTTGACGAGTAATTTCATTATTTAACGCAGCTATCACACTTGGTAATCTTGCAACCCATTCGCGAGATCTCGTATCTACCGGAATTATTTCCTTCGCATACTGGTATCCAAATAACCGCTCAGCAAGTGTTCGATTAAATCGCTCAACTATTGCCTGATCACGATGAATTGTAGTGTGTCCTCGTCTGATTTTAACATTATGTTGCTTCATCAGCGATGATACTGCACCAAGAAATTCTTTGCCAGGATCAACCTGTAATAGTTGTGGCCATTGCAAGGGTCCTCGTTGATAAATTCGTTCAAACGCAGATATAACTTCAGATGCTGTTTTTGTTGACAGTGGCTCTGCTTCTTTGTATCTATTTGCAACGTCAACGACAGTCAACGCGTATTTGTATGTGCGTGATAGACGTCCACGTGTTTTAGTGGTATCGTGTGGTAAAAATAAAATATCTGCTTGATGAACTTCATCGGGAACGCTGACTTCAAAATACGCGTACTGAATGTTTTTAGGTGGACGTAGATAGATTTGCCATATTGCCTGTCGTGCTAACCACGCTGCACCAACAGCACGTGAGACTTTTGCTGCATAAGCAAGTTTACCAATTGCTGCTTTACCTCTCCAGTATCCTCTTGGGCTATAATAAACCGATTCCATTATTATGATAATAACCAGTTGATTAATTATCAGCCCCTAGCATCAGTTTACCCTTCATAGCAGATTTCACTAGAAAACTAGCAAGTTTTTCTCTGAGAGATTTATTAGGTATAGAATTTAACGCATGAATCAACTTCACATCTGCAATATGTCATTGTTGTGAACCCTTGCTTTTGTTATACGCAACATCATGAACGTGACACGCTTGATCAATCTTATTTATTGGATACTCTCTTGGTTTTGGTTGGTCTTGATTATCGAGTCGGATATCAAGTCGAGTCCCAGGACCACAATAATTGTATCCGGGTAAATGTTTATCTCCGGGATACTTCGCCCATGGAGTCCCTGGTAATTTTCCCAACGAAGCAGCGATATCACCTCCTGTCTTTGTGCTAGACGAAATAAATTTGTATTTTTTTTTGTGCCACACTTTTCACACTTACCTGTCAGTGCGCGTTTTTTACTTTTTGTTATTATTGTTGTCAATCCACTGGTCCCACCAACGGTGGGTGTGGGTGCCTTGCATCGAACACAATATAAATACATGCTATTTATTATCATGGATATAATTGACTTTTCAGCTACACCAAAACAAGAGCCAGTCAAACATCATCCAGCATTGCCAAATTCTATTAGAGCAATTATAATAGTTCCATCTGGATCAGGCAAAACACAATTATTGCTTAATTTGATAATGAGATGGCTCAAGTGGAATAAGTTATATTTAGTGGCTCCATCCATGGATGATCAAAGATGTTATGAAGTACTTAAAGATTTTAATGAAAATGCAAAGTCGTTTAATGAAAACGGCGATAATATTATTGATTTTATTACCGATATTGATGAAGCCCCATCCGTAGACGACCTTGACGGATTTATTAACAATCTTGTAGCATACGATGATGTGATGCAGACATAAAAACACAAACGTGATTTATGTTACCCAGCGGTATACACAAATACCAAACGTGATCAGAGATAACTGTAATATTTTAGTTGTATTTAATGGAGTCCATACACATGCGCTGCGAAACATTCATCAAACTTGGTGTTCAGGGGATATGGACATGATTAAATTTAAAAAATTGTTTTCAAAAGCACAAGATGCCCCACACGGATTTATCACAATAAATTTACATGATCCTAGGTCGAGGTATCGTATAGGTATCGATACAATTTTTGGTCCTTGGTGCTATCAGCGTAGTGTGGAAACGATAAGTGATGTTTCCCAATTCTAAATTTACAACACAAACAGGAAATGATGGTTCAAAGCACGTAAAAATAATAGACAAATTTGCTAGACTACAGAAAAATGGCAATATCATCCGTAATAAAATCACAGAGGAAATAACTCTGTCAGATAAACGATAGAGTAATTAAAGCAGTTATTTCCCTTGTATAGCGTAACCTATATCTTAACTGCGCAAATGAACAGCAGACATA
>JAECUM010036080.1:0-11492 GCA_016617855.1 Megalonaias nervosa
CAGAACGTTAATACCTAAAATTTTACCAGTGTTAGGTACATTAGGATTAGCAGCAGCGTCTGGAGCAGTATCTGGCGCAACGAAAAAGGCAGTTGAAGGTAGTGGTATAAAGAAAATTTTCGTATGAATATCGATGGTAACAATTTTATGTGATTGATAAATATAATGCCTAAAAGAAAGACAACGACGAAAAGAAAGACGACGAAAAAAAGACACGACAGAGGCGAAAAGGTGGATTTATTCCAATAGCCCCGTTACTAGCAGTATTGGCGGGAAGTCTATTGCCAAATCTGTTAGGAGTAGGACGAGGACTAATGTTGCCAGGAACAAGGAGATAAAGTCTGCGTTAAGTAATTTTGATATACTTGACAAACTAAAAAAAGTAAAACATTTCAGTGGAGTTTATTATAAAGATGAACTTATGGCAATTCCACCGACGCCAGGTTCGTGTGTTATAAATATACAAGATTTTAATGACGGATCTGGCACACATTGGGTAGCTGTTTACGATAACAATTATTTTGACTCGTTCGGAATTCCACCAAGTGACGCAGTAAAAAATTATATGAGTAGAAAGCAAGATACGAAGTCTCCAGAGACAAAATCTCTTGCAAAAATAATAAATTATTCTTCTAATCAAATTCAACCAGTTGGAACTTCCGCTTGTGGATATTATTGCGTAATGTTCATTAAACGGATGACCGAAAATCCAGATTTTTTAAAGTTTATTTTGCAATTTGATAAACAACCTTCTTACGCTAATGATGGGATTGCATTAAATTTTATCTAAACTCACTGATATACAATGTCAACATATTGTCTCAAGTGTAAAACTAAAACAGAAAAAAAAGACGAAAAAACAGAAAAAAAGACAAAAAATAATAGAATAATGCTGAAAAGTATTTGTGCAATCTGTGGAAGAAAAAAAAAGTATGTTATTACCAAAAACAAAGTTTTCCGGAGCAGGTTACCCTGACAAGATTATTTTAGTAGACGACTAAATAAATAATGACATGCGACTGCGAGTGCGATAGAGATTTGTGTCTCGAGCAAAACAAAATTGTTACATATTGTCAGAAATGCAAAAACAGAGAAATAATTGGAACATGTATAGATATACATAAAATTATTGGAAAATTGCCGAAACCAAAAGGCGGTTGTACAATGCCAGGCCATAAATATACTGGACCTTATAATTCTCTTGATAAACAACTTGACGAAAACGATAATCCGCTGCCAGGACAAGAGCCTTACAATCAAGTTGACGCAATAGCAATGCGTCATGATATCTGCTACAGATATATTGATCTTCCAGAAAGCGAACAAAATAAACATAGCTGCGATAAAGTAATGTTAGACGAACTTCGTGATATGAAACCTGTAAATATGCGAGAACGTGTTGACCGAAGGCTGGTCCAGGGTTTTATTGGAGCAAAATATAAACTTGGTCTCTGTAAAAAAGAATTATATGATGATCTTGCCTTAGAGACGCTAGCGTCTCAGCTACACTGACCTAAAAAAAAAGTTTCCGCGACGTAAAGTTGTCGCAAATGCCGTTGATGATATCTGGGCGATAGATTTAGTTGATGTTTCAAATCTAGCTCAGTTTAACGTTGGCGCTGATGGCGCTCCAAAGAGATATCTTTTTAACGTTGCAGATGTTTTTAGCAAATACTCGTTTAGTATACCCGTTTCGGATAAAACAGGGACATCGATGACTGATGCGCTAAAACAAATTATTGTTAACACGGAAAGAAAACCAAATAGAATATCGACTGCTCATGGAGCAGAATTTTTTAATAAAAAATTTGAACAGTTTTTAGAGCAAAATAACATTAAAAAATATGTCACAGGAAATGAGGGAAATAGTGTCATCATCGAGCGATTTAATCGCACGCTCAACGAAAAAATCCACAAATATGTGACAGCCAAAAATACGAGTAAATATATTGACAATTTACGAAACATTGTTGACGAGTATAATAACACGAAACACAGATCCATTTCGCTAGGCAAAAGTAAAATGTCGCCAAACGATGCGATTGCAAATCAAATATTAGCAAACGAAAACATGTACCGACCACACAAATTTAAAGTTGGTGATAAAGTTAGAATTTCTTTGACGAAAAAAACATTTGAAAAAGGATATACTCGTAATTGAAGCGAAGAAGTATTTGTTTTTGATAAAGTACTTTTAACTATACCAGTTACATACTCGTTGAAAGATTTATTAGGTGAGACTCTAACTGGCAGTTTTTACGAGCAAGAACTTCAGAAAACAGAACAAGATATATTTGTTATTAAAAAAGTTATTAAAAAGCGCGGCAACAAAAGTTTAGTCAAATGGCGTGGATATGGCGATAAATTTAATAGCTGGGTACCAACTAAGTCGCTTTCATCGACTGAATAATATTATTATAAATTTCTTCGTATTTTATTATTACTGATTTACATTTTACTGGTTTACATAAAGAAATTAAATGTAATTTTCTTGCATCATCGACTGGCATTAAATTAAATATTTTAATAAAAATAAAATCGTATTTTTTATTTCTTTGTTGTCCATTTATTTTTTCGTTTAAAAAGGGTTTTATAAGCTGCCAAAATATGTAATGCCCGGCAACAGGAAAATTAAATTTTATTATTTTTTTAGCAATATGTTACTTAACATCATATCGCCCAGTCGTTGGTTTGCTTAAATTTTTTTTATTAACAACAACATCATCTTCGTCGTCGTCATCACAGTTGTACAAAATATCTTTTTCAGTTTAACAAGCAAATCTATCATTAGTATTATTTTCTAATGTAAAATTTGAAACTAAAACAAAATCTCCCGAATATAGCTCAGCCAGTCTTTCAATTAAGTTCATTATTATAATAATCTTTTACCTAATTAATAAATAATAAAGATGTTCGGAGAAATAAAATATCATCAAAGAGTTAATATACTAAATCACAAAGAATTAGCTGAGGCAATTCGAAATTGTTTGTTGGGAAACAGTTTTTATTTTGTTGATGTTATGATAACATTAGGCGATTCTGACAAAATTTTATTAACAGCAGCAGATAAAATAAAACTCGATACAAATAAAATGATGACGTTACGATTTAATCGCGACGATGTCATGGAATTTAATCATAATTGTCTTCCTCGAAATGATATAGAAAATATTATTAGTTATCGTATTTAAAACTAAATCTATCAAATGTCAACATTGACGTTGCTGATCTTGTTCTGCCGTCGGCGACAAATTTTATTCCACTCGAATGAATTTTATGATATTTTCCAGCAGCTGTTATTGGTTTAAATTTCATTTCATCCTTAGTTTCTAGATTTATTGAAATTATTTATTTAGCCGGATTTTTAAAATTATTACCGCCACCAGTTCCACGTTTTGTGTTTTCTTTTGTCGTCACTAAATCTATGTTTTCCAAACACTTATCTGTTTTAATACCATTTTTATGATCAATAACTAAACTATTAGGTATTCGTCCGTTTTAAAGTTTCAAACACAAAACGATGAGATTGATAACAAACAAAATTAGTTTTTGTTTCACGTACACTAACACCAAGATATCCACTGTTCTGCAAACTTCCAACAACTTTTTTTGTTCTTATATGTCGAATAATTCCCTTATCATTTGCTTCATATAGATCAAATACTGGATGAGGTTGAAATTCATTTTGTAAATCTAAATTTTCAGTATTATCATCAGCAATTGCGCCATTTTTTCTATATACTCGTTGTACTTCTGGAATATCACCACGAAACAAAGTATAAATAAAATCTTTTCTAAACATTTCAATTCTTTCTGTATCATCACCTTTTACTGGAATTAACACACCAGCTGGTGTTGATGATATGCCAACAGATTTTTTAGATTTTATATTGATAACAGAACCAAGTGCATTTGCAGCGCATAAGTTGTATTTCGGATGTACATGATAAAATTCTTGCTCTTCCGCTGTCATATCGATATATCTCAAAATTTCTGTCATTATACTATAAGGTTTTTCATATCTCTAATTAGGAATTTTAAAAAATTCAATTAAATATAAAATATTACTATATATAATGTTAACATTGCGAGATATTGCTAAAAAGAACATTATCAAATCAGAAAAAAATTGCTTCAGCATTTTCTGGTTATGATAACAGTTACAAACTTGATGATCAAAAAATTTTAGCAAATTTTAGCTCCACAAATTTATTTCATCTCTTACAACCTGTTATATCAGAAGAACTTGCGGCTGATAAAAGTATCAAACTTATAGTCCAATATCATACAATTTCATCAAAGTTACACGCAGTTGAAGATATACTTGATGTAATTTTTGAAACAAAAGGTTTTGACAGCGAAATTTCAGAACCATATTTAACAGCAAAATCGAGACAAATATTAACTGGAACAAACATTGCTATAGTCGCCGATGAAATACATCAAGAAATAAACAAAAATTAGAAGACTTTACTTCATCAGGATCAGGTTGGAAATTTGAAATGATAAAAGAAGTTTTATTTCACACAGCAAAATATAACATACATCGCGGTAGTTTGGACGTCGATCTCCCTCAAAAAATTAAAAACAAAAAATGCTGTATAAATGTCAAAAACAATGATGACAACTGTTTTCAATGGTCTATTCTTTCTGCGATGTTTCCAAAAGAAAAAAATGCTGATCGAGTTAACAAGTATTTGCCGTACAAAGACGACGTAATTTTTTAGGAATAACTTTTTCAGTAGCAGCAAATCATATACCAAAGTTTGAAAAACAAAACAGTATCTCAGTAAATGTTTTCGGACTAGATGAGCGAGAAAACGTTTGCCCGAGATATATCTCAGAAAATGCTACACAAAATACAATAAATTTATTATTTTATCGGGGACATTATTGTTGGATAAAAAACTTTAACGGTCTAGTTGTCAGACAGTACAGTAAAAATAAAAATAAAAAATATTTCTGCTATAGATGTTTGCACGGTTTTTCTAACGATGGATGACTGCAGGTGCATCTCAAATACTGTGTCAATGTTCAAAGAATAAGTATGCCTAGCGAAAAAGAAAAAATATTAAAATTTAAAAATTATAATCATAAACTAAATATTCCTTTTGTTATTTACGCTGATTTCGAGTGTCTACTCGTTCCTGTGGTTGGAGCAGAAAATAATCCGAATAAATCCAGTACTAGTAAAATACAACAACATATTCCTTGCGGAGTAGCTTATAAAGTAGTTTGTTGCGCTAACGATAAATTTTCAACTCCGATAAAGTTATATAGAGATGAAAATCCTGCCGTATGGCTATTAAAAAATTTAATAGACGAAGTTAATAAAATTTCTAACAGATTACTTAAAACAGCTCCGATGAAAATAACGTCTAAACAGCAACTCGATTTCGACGAGGCAGTTAATTGACATATTTGTGAAAAGTTGTTGGTGGATTCTAACGGAACCTGTGATAAGGTGCGAGATCATTGTCATTTGACCGGCCAATATCGTGGAGCAGCTCATAACAGTTGCAATTTAAAATTTCATGCTCCAGATTTTATTCCCGTAGATTTACATAACTTTCGTGGCTATGACAGTCATATCATTGTAGAAGCTTTTGGTGATGAAAATATTAAAGCTAAACTAAAATTAAATAACGTAATAAAATGTATTCCAAATAATTTTGAAAAGTATATGTCGGTGACGCTCGGTAAATTACATTTTATTGACAGTCTGCAATTTATGGCAGCATCATTAGATGAGCTTGTTAAAGGTTGCAGTAGTTTCGCTAACCTAAAAAGTTGCTTCGGTGAAAACTATATCGATCTGACAAAAAAAGGTATCTTTCCTTACGAATATCTCGACGATTGGAGCAGATTTAATGAAACTTCTCTGCCTAGCAAAGATAAATTTTACTCGCAACTCAAAAACGAAAATATAACAGATGACGAATACAAATATGCACAAGATATTTGGAATAAATTTAGTTGTAAACATTTGGTGATTATCACGATTTATATTTGAAAACAGATGTATTATTGCTAGCAGATGTTTTTGAGAGTTTCCGTCAAGTTAGTGATAGAAATTATGGACTAGATCCTTGTTGGTATTATTCCTCACCAGGATTATCTTGGGATGCTCTCCTAAAAACAAGCAAAATAGAACTGGATCTCTTAACAGATGTTGATATGTTTAACTTTATTGAAAAAGGTATCAGAGGCGGAATTAGCGTTATAACAAAAAAATATGCAGCTGCTAATAACAGATATCTGAAAAATTATGATAAAAGTCGCCCGTCGAGTTACATCATTTATCTGGATGCCAATAATTTGTATGGCTATGCGATGTCAGAACCAATGCCGTGTAGTGGATTTCATTGGATAACTCCAGATCAATTTCTTAAAGAAACTGAAAAAGATTTACTGAGAAAAATTAATATCGATTTTTCCGATATTTCATATTTTGTTGAAGTTGATCTAGATTATCCTACTTCGCTACATGATCTACATAACGATTATCCATTTTGCGCAGAGTCAGTTATGATTAATTATAGTTTATTATCGCCTGATAATTAATTCCAAATTTGTTAGATAAAAGAAATTATGTTATGCATTACAAAAATTTAAAAAAAGCAGTAGATGCTGGACTAATTCTGAGAAAGGTCCATCGCGTGCTAAAGTTTAGTCAGTCGAAGTGGATGGCAAATTATATTGATCTAAATACAAAACGTCGTGCTGTGGCTAAAACCGAATTTGAGAAAAACTTTTTCAAGTTGATGAACAACTCGGTGTTCGGTAGGACGATGGAAAATATTCGCAAGCGAGTCTCGATAGAAATTGTTAATGACATAAATCGCAGAAATAAATTAGTTAATGATGATGGTTTTGTTAGTATGAAAATATTTAATGAAAATCTTGTTGCAATACAAGGACGAAAGACAAATTTAAAGTTAAATAAACCTATTTATGTTGGTACAGCTGTACTTGATATATCGAAGTGGTTGATGTACGATTTTCACTATAATTTTACCAAAAAACAGTGGCCAGATTCGGAGTTGCTATTTACTGATACAGATTCGCTAGTTAATAATATAAAATGTGAAGATGCCTATATGGATATTTATAAACGCCGTGACCTATTTGACTTATCAGATTATGCAGCATATATTGGATTTCAAGATAATTCGAATAAGAAAGTTATTGGAAAAATGAAAGATGAATTTATGTTTATACCAGTTAAGGAATTTGTTGGTCTTCGAAGCAAGATGTATTCTGTCAAAATTGATATAAGTGACATGACTAAAGAAATGCTCGAACAAAGACAAATTGAAAGTGATGAAATTAAAAAGTTAAAAGATATTAAGAAAAATGTTGTAAAAAATGAGATTAAACACAGTGATTATATCAATGTCCTTAGAACTTCTGCTCCACATTTCTCTGCCATGTGCATGTTTAGATCACACAAGCATAATGTTACCACAAATAGAGTAATAAAACGTGGATTAACTAATTTCGATGATAAAAGATGTTGCAGGGATGGAATTAACACACTAGCGCCTGGACATTATGCAAGTAATTTTGTCTAAACATCAAAAATAATGTTTGAAAATTTAACATTAGTCGATGGAGTTAATATCAAAATAAAAAAATAATGGTTAATAACCAGCAATTATCATTTGAATTTAACAATGAAATTTCAGGTATTTGTTTTAGTAAATTTGACAGAATCAAACTCTCCCTTATCAAATCAGATGACAGCAAATACTTTAGTCATCTCGAAAGTTTACGAGACGAGCTTACATTAAAATATGACAATTTTCATAATCCGATAAGCCAAAATCAATATACACAAATTAATAAAGACCTAGATAGGTCGAAGGTTTTTACAAAAGGTAGTAAGTATCTTCTCAGTAAAATAGCAATGAAAGAACTATTTGAGTCTCGTCGTAAAGTATCTGGTAGAATTAAATTTAATTTATACAATCACGACAGTACATTTTTCTTGATAGCAAACGTTAATATTCTAGTGATAGGCGATGAAATTCTTTAAAAACTTACTGTCGTTCTTCCTTGTATTTTTGTTTACGAGATAGGTTTCACCATTTTTTTACGAAAAAATGTTCGATGTATGGAAACAGATAAAAGTGTCTCAACCCCCTCATTCATATACTACTTCCCATTCTCTCAAAAAATATATAGAAAAATGTTTTCACACTTACCTGTCCACGTGTAAATTCTCTTGCAAAATGATTACAAAGGAAAATTCTAACTGCCTGTATAGTGTCCACACGGAATTTCCACAATAACTAAGGTTGAAGATAGGTAATTTCCAATGGATTTTTTAGAATATAACGCCTTCTAAGAGATTATACCGTCATAAGCCCACACGGAATTCACATAAAATGAAAAAGATTATCAAAAAATAGTATAGAAATGGTAGGGTATAAAATAATCTCAAAGAATGTTTTCACTTACCTTGTTCAATCATTGTTTTCACGATAAAAGACTTAAAATGTTTGAGCCATGGAAATATATCAAAGTGTCTCAAATTCCCCCTTTCATATACTACTTCCTCTTCTATGAAAATATATAACAAAATCGTGTAAATGATAAAATGCTTTGGTTTTCTATAATGAAAAATTAAATTGCAGCGTTTAATATCCGATCATGTGAATAGTCTTAGATACTGAGAAAGCTTTGTATTACTTACACAACTAACTCTTTGCCACTGCAATAGTCTTGTGAATAAAAATCAATCAGAGCGTCATAATATATTGCAGTATACAAATTTGGTTTCCCTGGAGATTAAATACACAAAATGATTACACGATGCCGTCATAAGCCCACACAGAATTCCCATAATCATGTAATCATTTTGAAAGGTTATGGAATTTCCAATGGCTTTTTTGGAATATAACGCCGAAATCAGGTCATTTGCAATCGATTTTCCTAAACGCCCACTCCAAATCAAGGTTAAATATAGGTAATTCCCAATGAATTTTCCCAAAACGCCTACTGAAATCAAGGTCCAAGATATCTGCAATGGATTTTCCCAGAATAACGATATAAAAAGCAGTTAGAATTTGCTTCGTGACCAATCTGCTATAGGATTTTATACACAGGTTTATGACTATGCAGTTTCGAATTATTCATTGCTGGTCGTGGACAGGTGAGTGTGAAAACATTTTTCTAACATATTTTTGACAAAATGTTACTATAGAAAGTTTTGAAGGGGGGTTCCGGAAAATAAAACCTTGTTTACATACACTGTAGATGTTTAGTAATATCGTTATCAAATAAAATATCAACCATATTATCAATAAATGTCATTAGATCATCTGCCCAACCCGCTATTCTCATATCATTTTCAGTCGCGAATAGCCATACTGACCCATATTTTGGTGATATATGGCAACCAACTTTTTTAATACAATCGCTTATTATTTTAGGTTTTATACCAGTATAACTTGAGGCTGCCTTAATCGAATTAAATCTCTTACAAAATTTGTTTGTCAGATCAAACCCAACATGTCGGATTGAATGACAGAAGGACATTATATAATATTGTATTGTTTAATATGAAATTTTGTCTAATAAGTATAGGGAATGTAATAGTAGTATAGGTATTTGAGTTGTTCCTATCTCAGAGACCCCCTACCCCAACAAAACATATTTTGTCAGAAAAATGAAAGTCATCATTTTAAGCTAAAAAAAGATGCTGACAAAAATTTTAGCGTATAACGTTTTGGGGGGTAGGGGGGTCTCTGAGAGAGGAACCCAAAATACCTATACTACTCATATGCGCTATACAATTCAAGGTAACATGAATCTGTATATAAATGTAATTCTAAAATATTTTTGTGATGGTATTAAAAGATATCTATGTCATATGAACTATTTCCAATTTTTAAGACTGGAATTCGGGAACTACTGTAGCTCAGTTCGTAGAGCGTCAGAGTCGTACTCCCAGGTTCGATGGTTCGATACCTGCCTTGATCAGACAGTGTCGGCTTCCTCGGTGTGACCTAGGAAGAGGCACTTAGCTTTCATTTCCTTTGAATGATAAAGTCAATAATGCGTTCAAAGTTCCGTTAAAATTCATTATGTTTAGTTGTCAGAGTGTTCAGTTAATAAACATTGAGAAATATCGCTTAAATTCGTTTGTAAGATTAGGAAGACTATTTAATTTTCGTAAATATTTATTTGAAAAGGAAATCATCACTACAGACTGCGCCTTATGTACGTCCTGTTGTGCAAATGATTGAAAGACTGGTGTCTATTTTACAGCCCCATCACTTGAGTTGCATTAAAAGACATGGACGATGGAAACTGCAATGAGTGAAACGTTTTTCACATAAAGGAAATGTGATGAAGCATCTTGTACTCGAAATACCATGGGAAAGTCTGTATCGCACGGGAATAGGACTTTGGAGTTTCCTCTGGGTTTTCCGCTTTGTGCGTAGTTCTCATCATGCAACCAAGGTAATCAAGGAATATAACTCACTTACATGTTCTTGGATTTTCCAGAGTTGCAGCAATTTTAGACCAGGAGGGCTATACAACCAACTCGTATTGGAATCAGGATGTCATAAGTTTGTATTGCAGGGAACATGACACTCGAAATTTCATCATGTCTGATATAACCGACATGACTGCATCGAAACATTATATTCCATGGGCCAGTCACCGACCAACTTGCGAATATATAAGTGATTACCTGGATATATAATGTAACTTTATATTTCCTTGTCATGTGTTAAATGAAGAGTACCGGTAAGTACATTAAGGACATCGATCGACCGATCGAGAGAGATGCATTTATTATATTGATATTAAACTCTTGTTTATCATGGTCTTAATTTGTTACAACTTCTGTAAGGTAAGGCAGCTCGTTGAGTATACAAAAGAAGAGGTAGGCATAAATTGTTAAATATTTCAGCACGAGATACATAATGCAATACACAATGTTCTAATATTCATATGCCATTTTTTACGGGTGGTAAAGGTGACTGATATCACTGGAAGGTATATTCGATTTGTTAAACATAAATAAATAGACGGATAAAAAAATATCTGGTTTTGGACATGAACTTATTTGGGGTGTAGTATAATTTAATATTTTATATGGTGCATTAACGGTGAGAACAGAACTGTATCCAGGAATTTAATTTGACAAATGGAGCCATTATATACACTTCAGGCTGTGTGTTAACATTTTGTAAACCCTTTGTCACTCTTTATTTACTATTGCTAAGCAGAAGTCTAAGGTGCCTTTTTATGCTTCAATTGTTTATATTATTATTATTATTATTATTATTATTATTATTATTATTATTCGAATCTTGGGGTTTATAACGGCTATACACCTTGCATGTCTGGAAAACAATCCATTCAGTCTTCGATCGCTCGTGCCTTTTCTCAGATTCGCTTGAAAATTGGTGTGTAACTCTTATCTATGTCAAATATGTCGATGGTCAAATGTCATGATAATAGTAATAATAATA
>JAECUM010036081.1:0-10896 GCA_016617855.1 Megalonaias nervosa
AAATTAATGTATTTAATGTCTCCACTTTAATTGCCCATTAAATCACTGCTACATCCTAGGTCTCGCATCATTATTCACACCGTATTCCTACTGACTCGTATAATAGCCGAAAATAGATCGTTCTGGTGGCCTAAGTTGTTAGATCGTCCGCCTCGGATGCGGGAGGTCGCGGATTCGAAACCCCGGCCAAGACATACCAAAGACTTATAAAAATGTACTAGCAGCTGCCTCGCTTGGCGCTCAGAGGTTAGTGTTAGGACTGGTCGGCCTGGTGTCAGGATAATGTGACTGGGTAGGACATGATGCTGCATGTCTGCGACATGATGCCCAAGTGCTGGACATCACTATAAATGCCGCACTGCAGACATCGTAGCGGTTTGACTGAAACATTGTTAAAGCTACGTTAAAAATCCTATACACACACGCGCGCACGCGCGCGCCGGAAATAAAGTGATTGGAATGATAGGTACCTTTAACCCGAATATGACGCAAAGGGAGGGTTGTAGTGTATAATGAAAATAAACTGAACTTTATCATAAGTGTTGAGGTGAACAGGTTTGAATAGACACCTTTATGGTCATCTACATACTTCAATGTTTCTGATAGGCAGGCCATACATCACGCCTGTATAAACCTAACCGGGTGGTTTCAGTCCCTGCCTTCATAACTGTAGACCCATTCGATAGGATGCCTTTTATGAAAAATTCGTGCACCTGTTGATTTTATCTCAGAGGAGAGACTCAAGAATGCGTATTCCTATGGTTGTCT
This sequence comes from Megalonaias nervosa, assembly GCA_016617855.1. NCBI lineage: Eukaryota > Metazoa > Mollusca > Bivalvia > Unionida > Unionidae > Megalonaias > Megalonaias nervosa. The sequence goes on from JAECUM010036081.1 coordinate 769, forward strand.
ATTTATTCGTTTATTTATTTATGTGTTTGGGGGGGGGGGGGATTATTTGACTACAACATAACTGGCTTGTTTCGTGTCAAATGCATTCTGTGAGAGGATTTGCTCGATGTTTGTGTTTAACAACATTACACCAAGTCATGGCCTGATGTGTTTTGAGCATAGAATAGCAATATGACGAAATTCTCATACAAATCTTCTAAAGAAACTGTAGATATCAAAGCAAATGATGATTTCAACGAACATATATAGGTTTCATGGACGACGACGTCGATGATTACGACGAAGACGAAGGCGACGACGACGATGATGAAGGCCACCAATCACAAGACCGCGATAACAGAAAATCTATTTCATCTTTGTGTGATATCAGTGATTGAGAAATTCGTTATACGCATTAGAAACCTATTTGCAAGTAAGTAAATAGTTCTTTGATTGCTTATGTCTGATAGAGTTCTTTGGTAACATAAGTAGTGCATTCTCTGGAGCATGTGGCTGCTTGATTTTACTGATGCACACTCCCTATTATGGTAAAATCTAAATAGTATAGTGAGGTACAATTTTTCAAATGTCATCACAATAGCTGATAAAGAGGTTTTATTGTCCTGCAGTGTGTTGGAAATATTCTGGAAGAGATGGATGGGCCAAAGTTATCGTACCTGCCTGGGAATGTTACGGACTAAAGAAACCTAAGTAAGTTGTGATGTTCTTGATTTATGATTTAACACCACCGTCTCTACCACCATTACAACCATCGCCACCAACTATTATTATTATTAAAATGATGATGATGATGATGATGATGATGATGATGATGATGATGATTATAAGGATGCTGACTATTCTGTCATTTGACTTTTAACTACAGTTATATCTCTCTTGGCCTCCAGAGTTTTCAATATAACAATGTAACTATATATATATATATATATATATATATATATATATATATATATATATATATATATATATATATATATATTACTATGGAAACTGAAATTCTCTCTCTCTCTCTCTCTCTCTCTCTCTCTCTCTCTCTCTCTCGGCTTAATTGGTAATGTAATAACCAGGCATAAACGCAATCTAAGATTCAAGGTTGTTTTCATAAACAAACATAGAAAGCTTCAATTTCAGAATCCTTATTTTCATCATTCATGTTAAAATTACACTGACGCAATTCGAGAAAACCTTAAATAATCAATACGTCACACCACTTACGCCAAAGGCTATCTGACTGGACTGTTTCATTCAAACAGTATCTGATCACTGGCATATTTTATCTTGTGTAAAGGTCTGCCCTATTAATCGCTGTCGTATTTATGTAGCTAACGTATATGCCTGTAATCGCTGTTGATACAGCTAAAGTGTCTGCCCACAATGCACATGACTGTGCAAGTGCGGGGGTTGGGGGTTGGGTGAAGTTCTTCTAATTGAATTGAGCAGCTTTTTAAGGTTACAACCATAATGTCATTGTTCGATTCTGAAGTAATTTAATTTTCGTTCTTTCTTGTGATTCTTTTTGCAAAAAAGAGGCGATATCCTTACACTTTAGTTTGGAATAAGTCATAAATGAAGAAGTTTCAGGAATTTTTTTACGTAATAGTAAGGATTTTTCTAAGCGCAAAAAGATCACAATATTCTCGAAATTCTGAACTCCAGAAAATTGCGGGCTCGTTTGTTTGATTCTAATGTCAATATACATTTCAATAGACTTCTATATCAATTATGCAGTCTCGCATTTCGATATCTTTCAGGGCAGATACCCTCTCTGTCACAGCTGTATATTTGTTATTTTAATGCTTTTCATAACATTTGCATTTTCAACACAAAACTCAGTTAAAATTGTTGACAATCATAAACACTTGGGCCGTACACTTAGTAGTTATTACTTGTAGTCTAGATATTGAAAATATACTGTTACGACGCTGTTCTTAAACTGTGCAACAGAAAGAAGCAAAACCAATAATTCTGAGTAAAATTCAACAATTTATTTCACTATAACACAAAGTGAAAATTCAGAAGACATAAAGAATTGTGAATTAAATACCAAACAATCCAAAACGTCATATCACAAGCACACAGTGCTGGATTAAACCCTGTGGAGGCCCCTAGGCAGTCGAAATCTCGGCCCCCCCCCCTCGCAAATTATCTCCTAATACGTCAAGATCAAATCAATTCAATATTATTTTGATCCATTGTCGCGGGGCCCCTAGGCCGGTGCCTACTCTGCCTATTTGGTAATCCGGCACTGCAAGTACAAAAATATAGAATGTCCCGAATGAATTCCAATAGTCTTGAATGTATTGATATATCACAATGATATAATCCAGAGTGTCTTTGAATGAGTTCTCATTAATCCCAAATAGTGTTTTAGTCCAAAAAGTCAATTAGCACTTTGTAATTGCAATGAATAATTTAAATAAATAATGTCTCTTAAGTTATGTCTGAACACAGCTGCAAACTCTGGTCATTGGTTTGCAAATACTGATATTAAATTGAACGGAGACTTCGTTTACAATACCTCTGTTTTTTGTACAAACTGTCACCTGACCTTTGACGCAACAGAATGTTCTCGAAAACTGATCATTTCTAATTTGAAAACTCTATCAAATTGTAAACAAGTTTGCTTCTACAATGTTCTTGAACTCAATAATCTATGTCAACATGTCTGCAAATGACCATTATCTTAAAGTACAATCTACAATCATGGACGAAATTTAATATAGATATACATAACAATACTTAAATAAGCATCTAAATTGCAAGATACTTTAAGATCCCTGAAATACAATCTGAGTAGAAAACTCCTTAGATGTAAGTACTTATCATATATTAGGTCCATATTAGACTATACAGATGTCGTCCGGGACAGACTCAGAAGGATTAGAGAGATTACAATTAAAGGCTTCAAGGATAATTATAGAACTAACCAGAAAGTGTCCACACACGCAATATTTATGACGAATGCGACTAGTCCCCTCTCTTACGAAGAAGAAAATCGCACAAACTCTGTAGTTTTCATTGGATTATTTACAATGATTCACAACGTAATATACAAACTGCCTCCTCCTTTTGATGGGAAAAACTTCAAGATACGTAATTGACAAAACTTCTATAGATTAAATGCCAGATTTCAAATGACAAAAAGAAAATTTTTCCTTAACTCTTCTATTCTCATATTAAACACCCTATCAGAAAATGTCAAAACAAGCAACATTTTCTTAAAATATATAAAATATATTACTCTACAAAACAATAGCGTTCCTTGATAGTGCTTTGCTGTCATTGCAAATACTCTATTCATTCATGGATCAGAAATCAAAGTGGCAACCTCAAAAAGATCAGTATAACAATCACCTGATAATCCCTTAAGCAACTGTGGGGTACAAGCAGAAAATGCATATCATTATATTTTCATTTGTGCTCGATACACATACAAATTTAACACTTAATCTTAACAAAATGTTCATCCCTGTCTCTACACACACTCTATCTGGCTTACCTGAACACAAAATTGGATAAAATTTGTATATCTTTAAGTTTCTCTTCAAAAGTACAAGCAGGATACAAAGTGTTTTAACTAATGCTTCTTCCTTATGTTATAAATATATTATAAAAGAGAGTTATTATTATTATTATTATTATTATTATTATTATTCTCCGACAGTTCAATGAGCGATTGATATTTGTTTTAGGTACATTACGTGCTAAATTCTGTTCTTTTTGCAATTTGGTAACACCATTGTCTACTTGCCTTGGATATCTATTTTTCAAGCCGTTATCATTTAACTTGCAACACATCTCTGTTGTGCTTTTTGTCTTTCTTTTGTGTCGCATGTTAAGCTTTATTAATTTGTACCACTCTGTTTGCACGGGAAAGGGCTTGTTAATGTTATTAGAACTTGTAGACCGACCTCTTTTGCATAATGTAGCAAATAAAATATGTTTAAACTAAACTCAGTTAAAAAGTAAATAACTTGGCGTAATGTCAACAAAATTTTCAGCTTTAATTACAATATTATGTAGGCGCTTCACCAGCATAGTGCTAGGGGAGAACGATAAATGCATTCGATGTTTTTTGACAGAGACGCAGATCTAACAGAGATTTTAGAATACCTGATGAATATATGATACAAGCCCTAAAGTTGTGGAATTTAGCATAATCGACATAACGCGCAATTTAATTAGCCGAGAAAAATAGCTGTCCCTGCCATTTAAACCGTATCCCTGAAGAATCGATCAGCCTGTTGCCTAGCATCAGCAACCTGACTCAGAGTGCGCGGTGAGAATGCTGTCGCAGTCTAGTCGTATATGAGGTATATTTTAGATGGCAGATATTTATTGTCGAATGCTACAAGCAAGTGCTACATCTTCATTACAATGTTTGCAGCAAGAAATGCTCTTTACACTATATCGTGGGTAAGTAGCACTTACTAAATAATTAAATTCGCACGTTACATTTTATTTGCATGTTAAGAAATGCCTGATTTGCAATATGGTACATCGGTCTGCAACGCAGCAGGAATAAAATTGACACAGTTTGTCATGAACGTTTTCAACGATGGGTCAATGTGTGCATCTCTGATCAACTTTATGGACAACTGTTCCTATGAAGTCAAGGAATGAACAAAAATGGCTAAGCCATGCATGTTGTACCCTGGACAGATTACGGCACGAATGCAAACATGGACCAACAGCGGCAATTCGATCAAAGGGGTATCAAGGACTAAACTCCAGTGTTCTAGAAATAGCGACACTGCGACTAGATACATTGTCAATTATGATGTAGAGTGATAAAATCTGCTTACATAGCTGCAAGCGTAGAGCCTAAATATTGTAGGTTGATACAATAAAATACCTAGTTTTTAAAATTTGTTTTCGGTGTAATTTTGCTGGTATAATTATATGTTGTTTTTTTAATCGTTTTATGACTTAAAAGGGTTAGTAAAAGAATTTAAAAACCCGAGACACAACGGTTGTACTTTAGTTTCAGTATTTATGTTCCCTGGTTTTATGGAAAATAGATTTTTATAAATAAGGTAAATCACATGTATCTGTTCCTCCTCAGTCATATTTCTATTGCTTTTAGTGTTGTTGTAAATAGAGAAGATGCTGGTTTCTACATCTGTATTACTCCGATGAACCATACGAGAAATGGAATATTGTAAACTAACATGGAATATTGTCAACTAACATGGGAATATTGTCAACGAACATGGAATACACTATTCCATGTTAGTTGACAATATTCCATGTTAGTTGACTCAAACCTTCCTTCTTTAACCAGATACGTATTTAATGCGAGAATAAGCTGCTTTCCAGAAGCAGACAGTTTTTGATCTTAAACACATTTTTTTAAAATTGTAAATGGATTACTGTGGGGAAGAAAAGACAGCAGATTCTGAACCATGGTCCGATTTGTTTGGTCTGTGGATATAAAATGGAGTTTATTTGGTAATATATTGGTGTCGTGTGTTTAGTTAGCAAAAACCCGTTGTCAGGACGTAATACTGTACCATTGATGCTCTTGTGCCAGTCATGACAACAAATTCAATAAAAGTAAATGTAAGATTTCAGTCAGATCTTAATAATGTTTTGACTATTATTTCAGTCAAAACAGTCAAATACAGTAATCTTCTATACGGATACCAAATTATAACATGTGTTTCATTTTCTTTGTATTGCAGAATGTGGGATTAGTTTTAAACCATTATATGAGTGAGGAAGACGACAATGAAATTTCGTCAATTCGAATTTCGGCTATTTCCAAAAGTGAAAAGCAAGAAAAAGAAGAAGCAGAAATACTCCAGCTCTAACCATCTAAATGATACAAAGGCTGAGAAAAACTTTCCCTGCGATGAAAGTTACAGCGATTACTGCGACTCAAGATCTTGTTTATCTAGCAACTCATCCCTGAATGATTCCTTTCATTTGCAAACGTGGAGTCAGCGTGGTCATTTCGCTTACTCTGGCCAAACCCTATTTTCTGAGCTGACCATAAAGACGTATTGCCACAGTTGTCCTTGTGAACTCTGCCAGCCTTATGAGTGCATTTCAAGCACCTTGAGCACCCACAGCGAGTGTGTGCAGAAGCCAGTCATTCTTCTGAGTGATGCTGATAGTTTGGATGTAGGAACTCCTAATACAATACCCAAAACCAGGTCCAGGATTAAAACCAATCCTTGGTTACCATCCCCAAAGGCGACAACTAACGAATCCCCCGCAGGTAACGACTCAAGCAGCCGTGGATATTTGTATAATACATAATATATAACAGAATCATAATTCACATTAGTTACTGAGATAATGATTTGATAAAACTGTCTTATTTCTCAACCTGTTGCTAATCTCAAGTATACAGTAATGATGCAAGGAAACAAGGGATTTAAGAAACATTAAGGATTTGGTTTGATGCTTTACGGCACAGCGAAACAAGTCGGTTATTTAGTGCCAGTGCAATTGGAGTAAAGTACCTTGCCCAAGGACACAGCACAATAGCTGACCAAGGCTGGTCCTATGGTAGGAATTGAACCAGCATCCTTTCAGTCGTGAGTGTAGCACGCTAACTATTGAACCACCGCGGCTGGCAACAACTAGGATATTGCCCGAATACATAAAAACTCCATTTATAAAACTAAATCGGAGTGCTCCTTGTGGAGATTTGTGTAATCTTTGTCTTCCGGTATATCCAAATATGGATACAACGATACGATATATTTGGGTCCAGTGGACTTCGTTATATCCGGTGATTAAAAGTAAAATGTTTTCATTGTGTCAATTAGAAGAATTTAAGTTAAATTTCTTTTCAGACAAATCCGTAAATATCATTCACTAAAACTTTTTTCTCTTTTTGAGGAAATATTGAGTGGATAGATCTTTTGGTCCGTTTAGATGCCCTATTCTTCGACTTATAAATATGGATGAGAAAACATGTGTATTTTTATTTGTAATACTGTAAAGCTTATTGCCTGTCAACACTGTGTGAGAAAATCATTAGGTTTATCAGTATATTAAGAATAAAGTTCCTAGTTCTTTACCTTATCATTGATGTTAGTCTTGTAGTTCCATTGCCAAACAGACGAAAGGTTAGCAGATATAGTAAATATCTGCAGATATAGTAAATATTTATATATTTCGGGGCAGACCTTGTGGTAGAATATACAGTTTATAAATTATCTTGTCTAATTTCAGAGACTATTGTGTTTACTGATACAAGTCCAAGTATTTCCTCCTCTGGAAGTTTAATTGGACAATTTTACGGTGGACGTTGTTACTCCGAGGGCTTACAGTTGCCTCTCGACTTTCACAAGGAACCAGTAACTGAAGAGCTCAGTCAAGAAACGAACGAAGTCTTCGTGGACAAATGCGTCGTTAGTGACAGCCGGAATAATTCTTCTGGAAACTGCATAATACAAGAGTGCATTAAACTTTCAAACCTAAACACGCAAAAGAAATTTTCGTTGAAAGAGTTTCTTTTGTTTGACACCGATGCTCCATCGAGTGGTTCTAGTTCGCCTGTTTGTGAGAAGTTTGACTTAGCTGGCAATCTGCAATACACGATCAATTTCCAGTACGAAGACGAGGTCAATGATTTGCTAGACAACCACGTATTGCCACGAGACGAAACGTTTCTCTCCATCAAGGATCTTATGGAAGAGGAAGACTGTGACAGAACGTGTGAATGTTGGGATCTGAAAGAAGAGATTTGTGATAAAATTAAGGAGTCACACACACAAGCCTATGACGGTTCACGCAAATTCAGTGAAATCAACAAGTCTTCTAGCACATTAAATGAAGAGGAGTTGAACTTTGAGGATATGGCATTTTACAACGAGACTTACATGCAGGAGTCGATAGACACGGGTTATGCCAGTTTGACAATGGACAGCGAGTGCTATTCTGAGGACGATTTCGAATCATTTCAGGACGAGCTAGAGTGGGATGATGAGGAACACTGTATGGAAAACCTGCAATGCTCCTCGATGGACTGGGATTATTCAACGGATTTTCATATTGAACGAGATAGCACTCTATGTAGAAATGTAGTTGCTGACGACTTAGAAGTAAGACCATCAGCCGAAGAAAACCTAAAATTGAGACCAAGATCAAGGTCATTGGCTGATATTGAGTTAAGTTTGGATGAAAAAGTCAAACAGCTCCGAGAGGAGAAACTGTTTGTGCAGCAAAAGATCCGCGAAGCTCAAGAGGAGGATTTTATCAGACGGAAGCAGCTCGTGCTTTTCCAGAAGCATGGAGATTCCGAGAAGCGGGAAATCTTGCTGCAGACACTACGTCACCTGAAGGATCGGCTTGAGAATCAGACTAGGCGTCTACAGTCTAGCTATGACACCGTTCTTGCGATCCAGAAAAGATTTTCTAAAAAGCGCTTGACGTTACCAATTGTAGAAACTTGCCTGTAATGATTCAGCCCATTTTCCTGCGATGTGCAAGTAAATTCTTTCTTTTTCATTAATTATTGCTTCAAAGCTGTTTTAGTCGAACTTGAATCCTTAGGGGATCAAACTAGGGCGACCTTTTAACATTCTGGTGTAGGACATATAGCACGCTTTCTTTAAAAATCATTACAGACATGTTATATAATGTCAACAAAGGCAGAACGTTTTCCATCAAACATAATGCTCATGGCAGTGATCTGATGTAAGACGTCTAACAACGTTAAGATCCCATATATTTTGTATTACATAGTTCCATATTATTGTAGTCACCCAAAGTGAATAATGATATTTTAATTACCCTGAAGGGATTCATAATACTGTAATCACCCTGAGGGGAGTTATAATATTGCAATTACTCTGAGGGGATTCGTAATATTTTAATTACCCTGAGGGGATTCCTACTATTGTTATCACCCAGAAGGGTATTACAATATTGTAACTACCCTGAGGGGATTCATAATATTGTAATCACCCACAGGAGAGTCTTACTATTGTGATTAACCTGAGGGGATTCATAATATTGTAATCACCCATAGGATAATTATAATATTGCAATTACCCTGAGGGGGTTTGTATTTTTCCATAGGTCACTCATTTATTGCTCTGTTATTACACTTTATATTTTAATTCGACAATATGTCTCTTATCATTTTGAATTCTGCAAAATATTATCTTCCAAAACAAGAATAATTTTCACATGTTTAAGTTCCATTCTAACTATGATCAAATATCAATGCGTTTTCTTCTGACAATATAGAGCCTGAAGATGTACTTTGAATTTTCTTTGTTGTGGAATCAATCAATGTCAGTATAATTTAATTTTCAGACGCTTGTATTGTTATACCATAATCTGATTAGAGCCATTGCGGATAAGATTTGCAATGGACACCAGCGAACGTGACTCTCTAATTTCTTGCCAATATAAACTAGTTTTAACATAAGAAAAGGTATATAGATCAGCCCGTCCTGTTCGTGCTCTAAGACCCAATTAGATGTTCCTAATATTGACACCCTTGACAGTGGGTGAAAACAAAATATAATCGTAAAATATATAACGTTTGTCCATATTGTCTTATAGTGTCCGCATTGTTTAGCTTATGTACCATTATTTTAACACTGTAATAGCTGAACATTGTGCTTATTTTTTAGTTCAGTGTGTTTGTGTAAAAGTGTCGAACAATCCTTGCAGAGCACTATGGACTACTGAAATGTGCAATATGGATAGAAATGACAAAGCAGCCATAAGTTGGTTTTCCAAACATCCAGGTTGAATTTTTTAAATCTTACATTTTTGCTGCTTTTCTTAACATATTTTCTCTATTCAAAATTAAATTTGAGGCTGGTTTAGTAATTGTTATACAGTTTTGTACCACCTTCAAAAAGTAGAATTTGTATCTTGAATTGTATTAAAAAGTACAAGTAATTCTATTAGGTGAAATCTGCATTCATCTCTCAGTAAATCTTAAAGTATTCAGAACTCTGTTATATGTGTACTTGAGTTGTACTCTTCACATTACACACACACACACACACACACACACACACACACATATATATATATATATATATATATATATATATATATATATATATATATATATATATATATATATATGCAATAAACTGACGACGAACAGTGCAAAACTGGTATCTACCTAGCCTGAGCGCTTTCGAC
>JAECUM010036082.1:0-15327 GCA_016617855.1 Megalonaias nervosa
TGCTAAAATTGATGATAATACAGTGTTGAATACTCAGATCTGGCCAGAGATTCACTAATGTTCCATATTCTAATTGATATTTTATGTAGCGTCTGAATGTCGTGGTTGGTGCCCTATGATTCCGTCGTTAGAGTGCCGGACTCACAATTGAAAGGGTGTAGGTAAGGACTAGCTGTGCTGTATTCTTGTGCAAGGCATTTTACTCCAGTTGTCTCAGCACTACTTGTGTTGCTGTGTCGTCAGGCTCCAAACCAAACGACTGCAAATGTCGAAGTTTAAATCATGGTCATAGGGATTTTATGTTGGAAACTGGTATTCTATTTTAACTATATCAAGTGTGACTCATTGAAATAGTACCGGCTTATTGACCCTTTCGTTGAAGAGCTATTGCGAGGAAAACTTATTTCTTTTGTTTTGATCCCAGATGATTGGGTCAGTGGAATGTTTCTGTTGCCACACATCTTCATCAACCACCAGGCTGAAATTCACGAAACATGTCGTTTTTCTTTCCTTTTTAGAACACCAAAATTAAGAAGGAATTAATATATTATAACCCCTAACATGTACATCATTGCATCAAAATATTTTAATAATAATTAGATTTTAGGATAAACAGCTTTCTTTTCCGGACTACTTGTATAAATTATACAGACACCAAGCATTTCAGTACAAATTCCAAAGTCAATACGGAATAGGGGATATTATATAAAGGCCGTCATATACAATTATATGATTGTTTCTTTCTCTTCCATTTGTGCTTAAATATATGAAGCATGGTGGGAACATATTCGGAAATGTTAATGCGATTGAAACATTTGTACATGTCATAATTGTATTTCAAACGTATAAACTGTGTCCGAATGTCCGAATGTATTGGGGCTCAAGTGGGGTTTTGTTTTACTCAAATCTATTGCCTTGCCAAATTAATATCGTCAATCGCCTTTAAACAGCAATTTGTGTTGGTATCATGTTATCCTTAATTTCATATTTTTAATTTTGTCATTGCAACTGATGATTGTATGAAAGGAGTGAAGTTTACAAAAAATAGAATGGTTCCGTGATACAATGGTACAGAGCGCTTATTATGAACCCACATCGTCGTTTGCATTTTATTTTTTCATACTCCACTTTTAAGCTCTACATCACCCATTCTAAACGCATTTTGTTCAGTATCTGAGGAAAGAAAAGCAGGAGACTGATAATTTGAGTAAACATATTAACTATGGCATTTGTGGCAATTAATGAGAAAAGTATACCACAAGGAATGTGAAATGCTACCCCCCCCTCTCTCTCTCTCTCTCTCTCTCTCTCTCGCCTGCTCTTTGTATTATCTAGTTTAAATTACAACACAAATGGCAAAATATTATGTCCACGTATGGTGCGGTGCGGCCAATAGAAATCGGGTTGCACCTGGCGTTCGTCATTCGTCTGGTGGATCTATTATTTCAAACTTTTCAAAACATAAAAGTTAAAACAAGCTAAAGAAAACAACAAACCAACAACGTCTCAACCGACTTTTAGTTTTTCGTAAAACTTCTCCTATCATATTAAGTTGCGAATATAATCGAATGCGATTATTTTGTCTTTCAATAAATGACACATGCATGTTCAGAACATATTTTATTTCAATTTAGGCAACACGTTGCTCTTGATGACTGCATTTCCAACATGAGAAATTATCACGCCATCATCTTTACTTGATTTAGCCCCTAATGTGTACCATGAAACATACGAGGGAATACGTTCTTTACAATCTAACAATTTAAACGAAAAATGATGACACATGATTGGAGGTCACATTTGTACAAAGGCCTCTATTAAGTTTTGATATGATTATAATTGAAATTTATCATAACCTCATACAAATAAGAAAAGGATGCGAATCAGATTGCTACAGAATGGCTAATTAATACCATCATGCGGCCAATCGAAAAGTATCGGATCTATTGTGTCCTGCTGACAATTTTGCAAGAGTTGTTTGCGTCACTGTTGAGTCGAGATTCTTTATATAGGCACTGTCATATCAACCGATGATCTTTTACACTAGTCATCAAGTAAATCAACCGTTGATCAGTTAAATTTGTTATCAAATAATGGCAGGGACACGATAATTATTTTGTACATGATGGAGCAAGTGCATGGCAAGTCTCCACGACAAGCACGTGCACTATGTTGTATTAAAGGTGTCCCAAACTTTTAACGTAACATATTACACATACAATAAGATACACACAATAAAACAGCTCGACTTTGGTGTAATCTTTCAATTTTGTTTGATAATATGCTAACATCAGCTTGAGTCCCTCTGTGAAATGTAAGGTAATTATGGCACAAGAAATTCAACGATAATTTATGCTTACTAGAGGCAGTATAAATATATCGATCTTGACGCAGAGGGTTTAGATCAATCATGCCTTATGTATTCAGGTGGCACCTTAAACAGGAATTCCAATAAAGAAGAATTATCCGTGCAGGTGCTATTGTTTTTGTACCAGGAAAAGAATTGATGACAATTACAGTAATACCAGACGGACAAGATAGCATACCCTTGTCTTCACTTTTCCTAATATTATTGATTGCCACATATCTTGAATCAGTTCATATTTGAACATAATAGAGATGACGAGATTTATGACTGGCAAATTCATCTTATGTATAAAACGATTTAATAACCGGAAACTACTTGAGATTTTAAAGTGGATTTGAAACTGTGGGATGTCAGCCACCTAGTTGTGCACGATCAAAAGGAAGATAAGATTGACACTATCAGGCATGTTCTAAATACTGTTAAAAATGAAGCCGAAATCTGGAAGTTTTGATGTTATGAGATATAAACTAAATACGAATCAGAAAACTCCAGGGTTACGTCTGTAGCCCAAGACTTAGATCAGGAGCAAGAAAGGTTTATTGAAAATTCACACAATGAAGGTATCACTGATTTTGCGTTTATACTCGAGAACAACGTTTCAGCTGACCTGTATATGTTGCTCCTCTTGTAGAAAGCTTATTATGGGATGAGACGTATTTCAGGAATAAGTTAGAAAAAGTAGCTATATTATAACACCATATACGTCTTGAGAGAAACTAATTTTGAGGATGGGAAACCTCTCCTGAGAGCAATGGCAAGAGTTGATCTTGTTATCCTTTTCCTAATGGCACGTTAGTACGGCTAGTAAACTGGAATGCAACCCATATACAATTAAAGACAATATATCTGTGATTGGAATTAAAACCCATGAAGAATACTCAATAAGAACTGGGCAATTCCCTCTTTAAAGTTTGTAATTTTTGTTCACGTGCCAAGAGATCAACGATAGGTAACTAAATTAAGAAGTTTTCTTCTGCGGTGAATCTTGATATGAAGTTGACTGTCATGTCCAACTAGAAAACCTTAAAGAGACGCGTGCATGTTGTACATAGAGGATAAAAGAATGGCATTGCTTCGCATTTACGAGAGTTATATCTCAAAAACTGTGAGATTATTTCTGATGATAAATCAAGACTAATATTATTGGATGTATTGAAAATAATGACGATTCATTGGCCATTAATGAAACGGATTTAGGCTTGTGCTCGATAGCCTAGTGTGCGATTGTTACAGGTCGATTGGCACCTGTGCATTTGTTCGACAATCCTTGAGATCTAATTATTACAGGCATTTGAGGGTGAAGAAGACAAATATTCAAGGAACAGTACAAACGAACGTATACATGCGCCATTAATTATGCTGATAAACTAGGTTATAATGGTTACTGATATATGCGTCAATAAGTTATATTACAAATGCATGTTCTAAAACCGAGGGGCCTCGGATGACTTAGCGACTTAAACTGCACGATGATTCCGTTATTGAGGTGCAGTTTAAGTCATATTTGCAAAAATGTGATCTGTGGCACTTCAAGCTTTAACAGTATAGATCTTTTGAAACGTATTTAAGAGATAGTAATAATTAATTCAGATGCAACGTGGTGAATAACAACTTGGCCAATGCTGCATGTGAGAAAGATCTACGAAGAGGTCAAGGAGAGAAAAAATTGATTGCAGAAATTGAAACTTTGCAAAAGGATAATGAACTATTTCCAAGACAACATTTCAAGGATATAGGGATAGAAATACACAAGAGCTCAGTTTAATGAAGAATGAAAAACTACAGAATATATTCACATTGTTGAAAGCTATTTGCGTTGAGAGTGGGGAGAAAAATACGAAGGGTTTCGAAATCATTGAGAAACCTCAGACTGAATAAAAAATGATCAGCATAGCATGGATATATGGAAAGATTAAAAAATTATATCCATACAAATGAATATGCCACCACTAATGTTCAGAAAAGTGACGGATATTTTACAAACGTATAAGGGATGGAGGCATCCATTTGAATTTTTTTTATTAATTTGTCACCGTTTATTTACCATGCATCATACTAGAGAAAGGGTTTATACGACATTCGTCTAGTTTGTTCTATTTTGTTCCCAATGGTGGCATAAACAGTTGGATCGATAGCTTCTGCGTCAAATATTCAGTTCGAAATCAGCAGTTGTTCGTCAGGCTGCTTAAAACATCAAAATTGTCAGCTAGTTTTAGCTGGAAGGACAATATTGATTAATTCTCTTGCCTATGAGACGAAAACAAAATGAAACGTTGAACAGTTTCAGTTCCACACTATGTACAAAAAGAAAATGTTGTAAGCTGAATTTGTTACTGGTGAGCTTGAAATGCACTACAACCATTTTAAAATCATTTCTGTAATAAACTACATTCGACATGCATTTGTTAAAGTTTATTTGTCATGCGTAATACATAATAAACGATGTTGTGACAATAATTATATGCTTTGTATATCTCAAGACGAACAGCTCAAGTATGATTTAATAATGTTAGCCACCATAAGCGTTAATTGTCATAAGACTCCGATAGTGAAAAGTCGAAAATGCGTAGAGACATTTTCCTAGCATTGACTGCACTCATTCAAGTTATCTTCAAGGGTGACGAAAGTTAAATTTCCTTCTAATTGAGCTTTTGGCTCTTCAGTTTGTTACTCCTTTTCAGATTTATGGTATAGAAGCCTAGAGGTCTTCCACTTGTCATATTATCGGTCCTTTGACATGTGGTAGGCTATGTTCTATTTACTTTGGCACCATTATTGGTGTACTCTCATTGACACCATGATATAATTTACGCTATCCAAGCTATAGCTCAGTTTAACGGGTCACTCATCATTATATCACTTTTCTACACTAAAACGTTTAGTCAATATGATTCTTCTTTCATCCCTACTTTTTGAAAATACTCGATGAGCAACATTTGGTTTTAGTCATATATCTTGCTGCCAATATTGCAAATACACGAACAAATACAAGAAAATAAATAAACCAATAAATATGTGAATTTTATTCCAAAAGTTTCGAATTATTGTGTTGCAAATACGACCATAGCAAGTTGAACTATCTATTGGTGTTAACTTTGATTTCATTATAGGCTACTTTTAACTCACATTATATATGTGATGGTTATTTAGCTTTAGATCAAATGTTGGATTGCCCAAAATTAATTTTAACAACTTACAATGGGGGACCCGAGTGGCCGAGTGGTCTAAAGCGCTCACCATTCCTGATTACGGTCATCCACCTCTGTTTGCGCGTGTTCGAGTCTCAGGCTCGGCACACGTGGATACGTGAGAAAGCCTGCCAGTAGCTTCTCGTAGGTCGGTGGTTTTCCGGGGGTTTTCCAGGGTTTTTCCTCCACCATTAATACTGGCCGCCATTTATAGCCTATCTTGTGCTGAAAAATGGCGTTAAACCCTACAACAACAACAGCAAGAACAACTTACAATGTAATATCCCCAACTGAATACAAAAGAAAATAAATACCTTACGGCGGCATATAACATGGAAAACTAAAAACATCACGCGTACATAAATTAGGAGTGAGCGAGACATTTATCGTAGTGGATTATTTAAGACTGCAATATTGTTTCATATGCATTTATAAGAATAGCTAGCCGCTAGCCGAGCCTTTGCTTGCCAATTATTAACTCTCTGTCTCCCTCTCTCTCTCTCTCTCTTTTAAAATCGTAATGCTGCAAATAATGTTTGCACATACTATTGTTGAGATTCGTCTTAATTATTGGGAAATTAATAACAGATGATATGCTGTTGTAAATGTACTATTGCATATGAACAGCAATAATATTTTGGTTGATAATTTATGAAGTAAACAAATATCGTACCAAGGAATAAATTAAAATATGCAAGGAATTGGTATCTAAGACAACGATGCTCTTTCTGCTCCATAACAAGAAGGCATGGGCATTTGAAATTGTAAACAAAATCAATGCAACAGCCCAACATATTAGTAAACAAAATAAAGTTAACATAATCTGGTTGATCTAACAAATGACTTTACTCAGTCAGCGTCAATACCAGTATGCACAAAGTCCGTCCACATGCGTTTGTATTTTGAATCGTCTTTTGATGTTCCGAATTTATTACTGTATAGAAACATTTAGAATGGTCTTTGCATAATGGATGACTTAGAATGATATTTACTTACGAGTGACAGAAGTTGGTTCATCAAAATAAAAGGAGAAAAGCAACGAATGTCAGATACTCCTGTGTCCCAGAATATATATCTCACTTCGACCACAGGGACAAAATTATGTTGGTTGGGCTGTTTTTGACTTACTATGCAATGTGCTCATTGGTAAAATTTGATAACTTTAACGATCATAAATGTATCATGATTTTGAATTGTCAGGTTTGACTTTTGCCACAAAGCCCCTTTCCGAAGGGAGAAGCTGTTTACAGGATGACAGGTGCTCCTCCCATAGTTCTTTGAAGATTCATGAGTTGAAAACCGAGGATGACATTTACTGTTTGATATGGTCCTCACAGAGCTCATATATCAACATTATTGAGAATATCTGGATAAATCTGAAATTCAAAGAAATACTGATGAGATAAGATCCACGGATGACTCCATAAGAACTCCCACAGTAACGTGGTAGTCAATACCTCTCTGCCACAAATTTTTTAAAGAGTCTACTTCAAGGAGAATACGTAAAGTTACTTATTCTAAGGAATATTTAATGTATTACTACTGCGGAAGTAGTATTAGCTAGCAAGTAAGTAATATCCTTCATTTAATTTAATGTTGACATAAAGTTACATAAAACCTTTTCAGGAGAATATCACGTTGTGTATGGGTATTTGGGTAAGTGTTCGTTCTTTATGTTACTTCTGCCTCAAGAGCGAGAACATAATTTGTTTTGGAGAAGAGCGACCTTGGGGCCACAACCGTGGCACTTCTGTACTGGAAAAATGCGGAGAATTTGCAAGAAGAGAACAAAACAACAGCTAAAAATAAAGAAATCGGAATTGATATTTTTCTTCAGGATGTATGTAATAAAAAATAATGCATGTTATATGTAGTATACCGATTATATTTACTAATTCACTTGTGTCTGAAATCATACATTTCAGCATGTTGCTGGCACTTTTGGGAATTATTTAATATAATCTGTATGACAACTTGTAGTATCCTCTACTGCTTCATGCATGCGATTCATATTTCTTGTACTGGAACATTCAGCATTCCAAATCAACGAGGTTACTGGCATTTCTACAGAGCCGCTAGTAAGTGTTCATATTGTTATGCAAAAATCACAAAAACAGAAATGCAAGTTCGTCATTAGTGGTTCTTCATGAAACTTTGAGAGAAGGCCTTGTTGTGTTAAGTTTAAATTGTTATTGATGAGTAAAATATCGGAAAGCAAAGACAATCGAAGTTGCGTCCAAACGGTATCCCCTATCTACTCGATCTTTCAATAAGGTATAAGATAGATTATTAAAATTCTTATACAGTGTGGAAAGCCAATATGCGCTGCATATAATATTATTAGTATAAAGGAAAGTAATATGTACTTATGTACATGGAATATGATCGATGGATGGTATACCCGATGGGCAGATAGACGAATGGATGCAGGAATGGTTGCATTTTCTGTTTTGAGATCATTCGTCTTACTTAAAGAACTTCAACCCATCCTATTGAGACTGAAGTCATGGTTTTATTTCTTGACTCTTTTTAAAAATAAAATTCACCGCACAAAGGCAATTAGCTACACATTTGCATGGGACACAAAAACACAGATATAATTATTAAACAGTTGAATTTCAGACATTTTCCAAACGAATCTCTCACCGAACACTTCAATGTGTCCAAATTTGAAACATGATGCATTGTCTTCTTCCGGGCTACAATATGTATCACATCTATTTTGAGGGATATTTCAACCTATATAAGACTCCTGACAATAGTTTATACAGCACAAACCACCTTGATTAAAGTTATCATTGCTGTAAGCGCAGTTGTTTGGACACTTGATCGCTTTCGAGCAGTTTTGGAGGGGTTTAAATACGAATTCAAAGTCACTTCGTAGAATGAGTATTCCTTGTGCACATGGTGCACTTAAAATTTCATATTATTGATCTTCTGTATCAGGTCAAGCACATCTTGATGATAAATATTACATATATTTTGTCTTCAAATGAAGTTAACGGGGGCCTACAAATATCACAAGTTCAAGCTAGCCCAGTCATATCAATGATGTTATGAATAATAAGCTTCGTTCTAGAAAATCAATTTATTTATTAGAAGGACATTAAAACACTCAACATAATAAATCTAACACAAAGACAAGTTTGATCCAATCGTTTCATTGTTGATTTCGGTAGCCTTGGAGATGTTAGTTTATTTAAGACACACTTGCACGTGGAACTGATCAGTGCCTGGGGCTGTCTACTGAAAATGGTAATTATTTTTCATTCGACTGTTTTCGCTATTTAACTTTAAACTAAATTCTTGTGAGTAGCGCTCAGGTTTTAAAAATATTTTTAATACTACTTCTAAACTTAATAAGCAATTAATCTTCTTGTCGTTTATTTCGTATGTTCATAAATGCATTCATCAGAATATAAGTCGAAAAATGTGCAGATTTGTATTACAGCAATATGTGTGACCACTGTTTTAATTAAAAATATTACACATTTATATCATACTGTTCCAAACATTCATACACATTGAAAGTAATTATGCATTAGATCAACGATATGCATACGTCATGCAAATTTCCATTGGTTGATGTAGAACACATGCATAATAGGTATGTAAGCTTGCGGATATTTTTGACACTCAAAGCTTATATGAAGAAAGAAAGATAAGATCAGGCCTGTGTTTGGTAAAATGAAAATCTTCGTTTTAAATTATATTTTTCAAAGAGCATACTATGAAAGAAACATGTTCATCCTGGGAAGCTGGCAACCCATGGATATTAATGTAAATTAAGTTTCAACCGAGGGAGACACCCACTAATAATTGTATGTAGAGCAAAACATACATTTAGAAAAAAGCCAAGCCAAGGGAGTTCACAAAATCACAAACACGAACCTATTCGATCGCAGCAGCAATACTAGGATAATGTTTTCTTACTCACGGAAAATCATGTATCTATCAATTATACATTTGTTCATCATATAATATCTATTGCGAATACATGTGACCCAATCAGATGATTGTTCATAATGATCATGTAACGTATTTAAGGCATGCTGTGCGAGGAATTAATCGCTGTTAGAAAACATGATTAGTCAATTATCTTATTATAATTTTTATGTCATATACTGCATATATTGCCAACTATTTTTTTACAAACTAAATGTAATTACGAAGTTGAAACAAAAAATGCATCTCTTGTAAAAATCCTCATTGCTTGTTATAAAACACACTAATGAGATGTGTCAGCTAGAGGATATTAAAGAAATGTGGTAGCCCAGACTGACGCGAAAGTACATAGAATATGACAGACTGGGTAAAACAAAATGTATTGATCCTTTACAGTTTGTAACTTTAGCTATTTTATGGCGCAACTGATATAAGTTAAACGGGGTGGGACACAATTGAATGGTTTGTCTTTCGTTTCACTTTTCTTGTAATTATGTACGTACATGATCCACACCACAACAACAGGGCACATATGTAAATCACTGTTGCGTGCGACCTCGGTAATCAAATTCTGATTTTAAACAGTATATTTGTCATTTAAAAACAGCATTAGATAATCTTGTATAACTTAATATTAGGAAACGTAATAAGCGAATGGGGCAAATTACCATGTAAATATAGCAATTTTTCTACGGCTATTTACCACTATGTTGTCTGCGGCCTAGTGAACTGGATAACCTGTAATTGTAAGGAAGGCACCTGTAATTGTAAGGAAGGCACCTGTAATTGTAAGGAAGGCAAAGGAAGAGTACGCAGTTTACAATGTTTAATTACAAAATGTCATCCATTTGTTTGTTAAACCTAAAAATAAATAGCTCTCATTTTCAGGAGAATATTGTTGCCGCGAGTCATAAATTTAGCGTTGTATTGGACCTGCATACTATTTTTAACATTATTTCCTGTAGCTTACTTTGCAAGCGACGATATTTAGATAAACCAACATTGGAAATCTGAAATATTAAGGACTTATAATCGTACATGTGCATGAGCTATATTAAGACTGTTATTACTCATTTTGATCGAACAGTTTTATATGCAATTAACTGCAGCTGTTGGACAAAATGTACATCAAAATTAATATATCAATGCAAAGTACTCCCTTACTTTAATTGATCTTACATATGGTAATCACTTAATTATTTCTTTAAAATTAGATATATACTGTGACGTCTATATGAGTCTCTTCATGAGAAATAATCAGTTACAGGTTACATGCACATTAGTCAATGCAAATGCAATATAACTATGCAATTTTACCGTATTGTATTGCAAGAACACAATGGATTATAGTTTGTTTCTTATCGAAACAATATTATAATGGACATAAACAGTTCACATCTCATTTACGTTTGAATTGAAGAGCAGTCAGTATCTGTTATGTAACATAGTAGGTTCCATAGTGGTGTATTGATTGAGAAGTGACACAAATAAGTTAACTTCTAAATACATTTATTATATTCTTTGTTATCATTATATTCAAGTTAGTAATAATAAAGACAATATTAGAAATGCATAGCAATCACATTTAATTCCTCTATGAAGTTTAAATAAATAAGATACCTTTTGACAATGTCTAGCATAACTTCCATTGCGACAACAAGAGAAACTATTCTCGCTATTTAAAACGTGATAACTACCATAAACATATTAATGTTCATTTTAATTAGACCTTGAGGTTACAACGGACATAAGCCATGCTCACATATATGTGTTACTTTTCAGATGAAAAAAGCAGCTTTTATGTTAATGCTTTTGAGCATTGTAGTGTTACTGTGTGACAGAGGTAGGTGAATGGATAGTTCTGCTCTTGTCTTCTATTAATGTAGTACTAATCATGCAATGTTACCAGCATGTTGTAATTTAGCCCTCTGCTACTTAATTGCGTACAAACACTGCCTTTGCAAATTCTGCATTGGATACTACAATATGTCTCATGCTAAATGCAATATATACTTAACCCATTAACCCCTGGCGCCACATACAAGCCTCAGGAGGTAGGACCCTAGTTTCTCACTATGTAGCGTCAAGGTCATTTAAGATATACCAAATGTAGGTGGCAATTTAGAAAAATAGAAAGATATGCATCTACAATGATACCAAGCAATTTTATCTTTCTACTCGTTTACAGTGGAAAAACGTATTTTTGAGACCCAATATTTTACTATAAAAAAAAAAACAACGTCCGTTGTCGGAATCAGACTTTGTGTCCGGATTTAAGACTTTTTGGTCTCAGTGGCCAGGACACGTAAATGATGAGCCAATAGGCAAAAAGAAAGAAACAATAAGAACCTCCAACTTTTACCCTTCTGCACATGCGCAGGAGAAATAGCCAATGAAAAACTACGTTTCTAACAAAACTAGGCATCAGGCTAAACGAAGAGCTCTTGGAAGCAGATGTATTTGGAAGTATTCAGAATCAGCTCCCAACATGTATTTCCGACTCGCATTTCAGGCGAAAATGACAAAAAGTTGCAGGTGTTAAATAGTAAAGTAAATAAGGGTTGTAATAATTATTCAGCAGTTATATTACAGTAGAAAATATGCAGCCACATCTCAGTTGCCATTTAAGATATCTATTGTAGAAAACAAAGTTTGACCAGATCTTTCAAAACATTGCTACAAGAGATTTTTTATGAACTATGGACCCGATTATGTGTGGTAGTATTTTATATGTGGCAACTTATATTAAATAATGTATTTGAAAGAATCAAGGTAGCTGTTTGGCTGAAAGTAATTACCCGAAATGAAGAAACCTGCGTATGGATAAAGTATGCATTATATAAGGCATAAACATTAAAACTATTCTTATCCTCTTTCTTTCGTCGCACATGTACTATTGGATGCAAACGGGGTGATCTTACGTGGCTTTATATTGATAATGGTCACCTACAAGAAAATTGTTATTAATGATTAGCGCGTAACACGTCATTTTCATCGTTTTTATATTTTTCACGTTTGATAATTCTTAAGATGTAAGCATGATCTGATGATCATGCCATTAAACTAGAGCAATGTTACGGTCAATGTAAATTGAATTAGTGGTCTGCAGCAGTTAATGTTCCCGTATAGATCAGATAAACGACATGAAATAAGAGACACGAAGAATGGCAATACTACGCAAACAATATATTTGTTCGTTGTAGAAAACTGAGGAAAGGATATTACAATTGGTTTTTGGTGGTATGTTAACTCCGCCTCTGTTCTTTGGAGTTTTTCATTTTATTGGACAAATACCTTGTTACTCTCATGTCAAAATATTTTCGTCCTTCCTTCCACCATCAACATCGCACAATTTACAAAATGCAATCACAGTCATGTTTTTAACATATTGTATCAGAGGAGCAAAATAATAAAAATAACAAACAAAATAAACGTACAAGAAATAAAGAATAAATAGCTTCTTGTGAGAAAGAACAAAACAAGTTGACATATTTTGTGCAGTTTACTATATGAAACAGTTCCGGTAATAAGATCGTTTAGTGATGAACATTAATGCTGTAACATATGGAAAAAGATCGATATAATTAATTCTGAAAGCAAATAGCATATTTATACTCACAATATATCACGTCATTTCGACTCCTGTTTGCATGTTATAATCTATTATCAATCTGTGATGAAATGTGCTTCCATCTTCTATACAGTATATTATTCAGTTCCGCAACTAATTCGTAATCATGATTTATCTATATATGTACTGTCTTATGCACAGGTATGTCAAGTATAGACAAATAACAATACGCGTTATTGCATCCCGGAATGTTATTAAGGATTGTTAGATCACAGTAGCTTTATTGTCCACGAAACACATTTATAACCACGGTACACAATATCATGTTCAAGGGTGTTCGCTTGTTTAAATTCATGTTAACTCCACAGCCTTTTTTTGACGTAGCTATACCAATATTTACATCATAGCTCATGCCAAATATCAAGGAAGCACAATAAATTAGACTCAAAGTGACATAGAGAATACACATGAATATTCTATAATTATAACTGATATGTGACCAAATAATGACTAGGAAAATTAGATGTACAATAGAGCAATAGGAATAACATGCATGGAAGCATGACGCAATAATGCAGCTTTTATCAGACTGAAGAATATCATCAGAACTTCATCTGTACTGCTGCCGAGCATTGTTGCTTCATGATGCTAATTCCATTATCTAAAACGTGCTGTGGCGGAAATCTCCATTCGGAGATATATTTCTTAAAATATAGGTACATCTTCGGAAAGAAAATATGTGATCCTCACTACCGAAACCCGCTATATTTGCAAATACTTATCCATTGGTTGAAGTTATACTCCCTATATTTTCAAGTAATGTGCCTAATCTTTGGACGGAAATATTTGCGAGTCCAGTATAACAGGCTAAATCAACTTTACACATTATGCTTGATTGTTTTAAATCAAACGAATGAATGCACAATAATTATTTTTTGTAAAAGTTCCATTTTGGATAATTTATCAGCTGTCCATAATTCTGTCTGAAAATTTAAATTCGAATAAATGCGAGTAAACAGATAACATTCCTACGAATAAATTTCTAAATATATAATATTCATACATGCTTTTGTTTCATTAAAATGCAAATAATATAAAACATGTTTTAATCTTGCTGAAGCCAGGCAAAAAAATGCTTAGCAGAAACTATGCAGCTGATAAAGCTTCTAGGATATCTTAATATTATATGTTAGCAAACCATTGCAAATGTGAAACTAGTAATTCAATATAATATAATTTTACGTGGTATTTTCTTCGGCCAATCTAACAACAGGTTGTTCAGTTACAGTAGAGTATAGAGACTCAACAACGGCAGCAAGTGTACCAAGTAACACTGTGACAACAAACACAACACCGACAATAGAGTCCACAAGTGTACAAGATAACACTGTAACAACACCGCCAATAGAATCCACAAAGGCAGCAACTATAGGTTACCCTGTGACAACACCGGCAATAGAGTCCACAAAGGCATCAACTGTAGAAAACAACCCAGTGACAACAACGGTAATACAGTCCACAAGGGCAGCAAGTGTAGAAGGCAAGCCTGTGACAACACCGGCAATAGAATCCACAAAGGCAGCAAGTGTAGAAAATAACCCAGTGACAACACCAGTAATAGAGTCCACAAATGCATCAAGTGTAGAAGGTAGCCCTCTAACAACATCGGCAATAGAGTCCACAAAGGCAGCAAATGTAGAAGGTAACCAACCTGATCCAACTGTAGTTGCTGACCAGACGAATGCAACTGTGGGTGGTCACCAGAAGGATCCAAGCGACAAAAGCGGTGTTCGACTTAGTTCAGCTAATGTGATTATTATTTTTACCTTTCTTTCAGTTCACTATGTATTACATGAGAAAGAACGAATATTGTTTGGCAAATGAAACAGTCGAACCTTTGGATGATTGAATTATCTTTTAAATTTTAACTATTAAATATTAGAAAGAGGTTTATAAAATAAAGTATTCACCAATGTGAACTTAATTTTGATGCAGATAAAGGATTACTCTTTGAATTTCTATGTAATATATAATTGTTAATAGAAAACAAGTAATGTTATGAATTTTGTAGTACAGCATGATAGGAGTATGAAATAACCTCTTGATAAAGATTGGTGATGTGCGAAAAAAAAACTTCTGCAATTAGTCTACAGTCTTCTCACTTCAGTTTTATATTATTTTCTTATAGATTTTCACCCATTTCAACGCCCTTCAAGGTTCCATTAGTCTTCTCCACCACAATATATATATATATA
>JAECUM010036083.1:0-30898 GCA_016617855.1 Megalonaias nervosa
GTGTGTGTTTGCGTTCCCGTACGTTTGTGTGGATAGCAGATATGGGTGTTTTATGCGTTCGCCTAGCGTTTTTGTGGATAGTAGAATGTGTGTTATATGCGTTCGCCTAGCGTTTGTGTTGATAGTAGGTAATGTGGGTTCGCGTAGCCTTTGTGTGGATAGTATATGTGGTGTTTTATGCGTTCGCCTAGCCTTTGTGTGGATAGTATATATGTGTGTGTTTTATGCATTCTCGTTCGTTTGTGTGGATAGCATATATGGTATGTTTTATACATTCTCGTACGTTTGTGTGGATAGTACAATGTGTGTGCGTTTTATGCATTCTCATTTGTTTGTGTGGATAGTATATATGTGTGTGTTTTATGCGTTCTCGTCCGTTTGTGTGGATAGTATATATGTGTTTTGTTTTCTTCTCTTCCTTCGTTTGTGTGGATAGTAGAGTGTGTATTTTATGCGTTCGCGTCCGTTTGTGTTGATAGTATATGTGGTGTGTTTGATGCGTTCGCGACAAAGACCCTTTTCAGGGCCACTCCACTGCCTCATAAAGATTTATTCTTTCTTGCCAAAAAAGTTTTAGTTGTTTTATAATTTATGTTTAACACAGAAAAACATTATTCTCTGTTGCAAGTGTCCAGTACCGTGACGTCACCCTACTTGTTCCATTCCTATTGTTCCCATACAACATTCCCATTGACGCTATAGTGTCCCAAGGTGTGCCATTTGAAGCTATAAATCTTGACACTATAATACAAAGTAGGGTCCCGTAATGCTAATTCCCATTGACGCTATAAATCTTGACGCTATAGTATAAAAAGTAGTGTCCCGTAATGCTAATTCCCATTGACGCTATAGTATCGCTTATTTTAATTTTTTATTTACAATTTTTCAGTTTCCGCGAAGGTCGTTATGAGTTGAAATAATTTCAGTACTACTTTAAGTCTTGGTAATATTTTTAAAATTTATCTATGGATTATTTTCAGTCTCCGCTAAAGTCCTGTGCAATTTCAGAATTTAGTGCTACACTTTGTCTTTGCCATTTGTGACAACCAAAACATCTGGCTAGTGATCAGTTTCCATTCAAGTCCGCAGAATTTTTCGGAAATTTAGTGCAATATTTTAAGTCACGGCAATCTGAATACAATCTTCCGGAGTTTTTCTCAGTCTCCACTAGAGTTTGGGACATTTTGGTAGTCTTAGTACTACTTTTAGACTAAACAAATATAATTTAATCTTCTGGGATATGTTCAGTCTCCGTTAAATTCTGGGACAATTTCGTAATTATAACCCTACTTTTAGTCACAGTAATTTGAATATTAATGTTCCAGATTTTCTTAGTCTCCACTGTAGTCCGGGACAATGTCGTAATTTTAGTACTACTTTTAGTCTAAACCAATGTAACTCAATGTTCAGGGACATGTTTAGTCTCCGTTAAATTCTGGGACAATTTCGTAATTTTAGCGTTACTTTTAGTCACATCCATTTTGGCGTTAGTCTTTTCCTTGAGTGTAACTATTTATAGGATCATTATAATTATGCAAATTTATGAACACCGCCAACATAATTTCAGGTCTAGGTAATGCTTTATATATAACTCTCGGGCTTGTATTAGTATATGTCTGTCTCAGTCTCTATTGTATTTGTCCCTCCCTAGAGTAGCTACACCTATTTAGGTCAGTCACTTCCTACATTGTTGCAAGTGTCCAGTACCGTGACGTCACCCTACCCGTTACATTCCTATTGTCGCTATACAAATTCCCATTGTTCGTAGAGTGTCCCTGGGTGTGCTGATGTGATTATGATTTTTAACGTAGCTTTAACAATTTTTCAGTCATATCGCTACGATGTCTGCAGTGTGACAGTTTATAGTGATGTCTAGCACTGGGGCATCATGCCGCAGACATGTATCATGATGTCCCACCCAGTCACATTATCCTGACACCAGGCCGACCAGTCCTAACACTAACCTCTTAATGCTGAGCGCCAAGCGAGGCAGCTGTTAGTACCATTTTTGTAAGTCTTTGGTATGACTCGACCGGGGATCGAACCCACGACCTCCCGCATCCGAGGCGGACGCTCTAACCACTAGGCCACCGGAGCGGTCCCCTGGGTGTGCCATTTGTCCGTAGAAATCTTGTCCGTAGGGTACAAAACAGGGTCCCGTAATGCTAATTCACATTGTCCGTAGGGTATCCCCATTCACTGCTACTCTTGTTGATCAGCTCTTTGAAAA
Organism: Megalonaias nervosa; assembly: GCA_016617855.1. NCBI lineage: Eukaryota > Metazoa > Mollusca > Bivalvia > Unionida > Unionidae > Megalonaias > Megalonaias nervosa. Next base: position 2,231 of record JAECUM010036083.1, read on the forward strand.
TGTAGTCTTTGACATCTGCTGACAGACTAAAAAACGTCTGTTTTTATCTATGTTTCTACTTCCTTATTAGGACTTCAGTTCAACTGGGCACTCACAAGGTGCTCTTTTAAGATTCTTGGTCTTCAGTAATTCGACCATTGGTGGTTTTTTGAAAGATTCCTTAAGACGTACAGAAGCTTCGGTATTGTGCCAGTTTCTCCGGACAGTTTGACATGCTTGATTCATCTGGGTGGTATGTTGCTACAAAAGGGATACGGTTGTTGCCAGTCTTTTTAGGGACTATTTCGGTCAATGACAATAGCTTCTTACATAGCCAGGCCTCGAGTTTTTGCTCTGCACTCTTTAGAAATGTAGTCTTGGATATTTGCTGACAGACTAGACAATGTTCGTTTTGGCTTATGTTTCTACTTCCTTACTAGGACTTAAGTTCAACTGGGCACAAGGTGGTCTTTTAAGATTCTTGGTGGTCGATACTCGACATGCATACGTGCATACATACATACATACATACATACATACATACATACATACATACATACTTTCAGCGTTGCATGGGTAATGGGGAGGCCGGGTGGTTTAAGGTGCTCGCCTTTGCATTTCATTCGCATCATTCCTATATTCTTGTGGATTAAAGTCTCGTCTAGGCAAAAGCGAGTGAGGAAGCTTTCGAGTAGCTTCCCGTGAACCGGTGATTATTCAGGGGGTCTTTCCGGTATCTTTCTCCGCCATTGTGGTTAGTGGCAGTCAGTAAGAGAGCTGTGAAAGTATGTAACAAATTAAAAAACTCTGAAGTCGAAAAATGTGAAATAATTATTATTATAATGTCAAATATGAAGTTAAAGAATACCAGCAATCCTTTAGAATATGGAGAAACTTCATTGTTTTCGTTAAATCAACCAAATATATTTCATGCATAAGCTCAACGTTATTCAGTCATTCTAGTAAGAATCGGATTGATTGGTCAAGTTACACTGTGACCCAGAGCATGAAACAGTTTTTTTCGACCCAGGGAAAATACCAGCAGTGTTCATGGTTGATCGTACGTTTGTACTGTTTTAAAACTATGAGGTGCATTCACTCTCTACAGTATTGACGGAGAAAAATGAAAATCAAACGCTGCCTAGATATAATAAATACCCAATTTTGTACCAAAAATACATTTTGAAACATCGAATTTCTCTAAGTTTATTAAGTGGAAACGAAATCTGAACGCTTCGAATTACGGAAGAATCGCCAGGATTTACAGAGGAATCAAAGACCGGACTATTTATGATACAATGTTACACAAATATGTTCCTCCGGGTGCAAGGGACAGGTTTTTAAATTTAATGCCGCATCCATCTGCGAAATATAAAAATCACAAATACAAGAGAAGTGAGGTAAAAAGGATTATAATTTTAGGTAGCGATCATTAAACAAAAACATAAATTATTCTCTTGAACAGGCAAGTCAAAGGCAGTTCATAGCAAAAGAAGTTTATACACCCCAACCCCAAATTTATACATGCATTTTTCATATCCGAAGGTCACTTTTGACCCCAAGTAATGCTCACAGTGCAAATACAAGACGTTTCACCTGGGTGATGATTTTTAAAAACACCGTGTACTAAACAACTTAGCCGAATATTGATATTTCAATGTCTACATACTGTAAAGTAATTACGGGAGGTGTACATGACTTACATCAGTTTCAAGAATAGCACAAGCCCGAAACACGTAACTCTCAAATTGATCAATATTTTTAATTATTAAATAATAATAGCTGAAAAAGTCACATAATAACCTTAAATTTGGCCAAATATCCCCTGCCACCTCAGAGAGAAAAATGCTGCAAAAGGGAAATAATTCCTCATACATTGACTGTAGAATATAGAATAATTGTCTCCCTTTGATACTTCCATGTCATATCACCTGCTCAGTAGATCAGCAAAATATTTAAGGAAAATTGCTTAATACGTTTGCTTGTTTGTTTATCTGTCTGTCTTGTACAAGTGGGAAAGTAAAGGAAGATGTCTATGAGAATTAATGATTGTTTTGTTGCTTTAAATGGTGAGGTTGTTGTTGTTGCTGCTATTGTTGTCGATCTTGAAACGTGATTTTTCAATAAGAGTTTGAAAAAATCGCCTCTACGTGGGTTGGAAAGGAGTCAGACCCAACTCTTTTTCTACGTCAATTGCTCATGAGCATTTGGTCACGAATGTTCATACTGTAAGAATACATTTTGACCTCTTCTTGTGTCCACGTTCATTCTGTACAGAGGGAAAATTTTGAACTCTTTTTATGTAATTTAGAACTTTTCGTGTGTCCACCACCCCACCCCACCCATTCATAACGTACAATGAAGAAATTTGGCAGTGCAACTGTGGCCAAGATCATTAATGGACAGAGAGAAAGCACACAGTCTTATTGTTGCCACGGTCGTATAGACAGGAAATTTTGTAATCTATTGTGGCCATGTCCACAATGTACAGAGAGGAAATTTTATAATCTATTGTGGCCATGTCCACATTGTACAGAGAGGAAATTTTGTAATCTATTGTGGCCATGTCCACATTGTACGGAGAGGAAATTTTACAATCTTTTGTGGCCATGTCCACAATGTACAGAAAGGAAATTTTGTTATCTATTGTGGCCATGTCCACAATGTACAGAGAGGAAATTTTATAATCTATTATGGCCTTGTCCACAATGTACAGAGAGGAAATTTTGTAATCTATTGTGGCCATGTCGACATAGTACAGAGAGGAAATCTGATAATCTATTGTGGCCATGTCCACAATATACGGAGAGGAAATGTTGTTTCTTAGTATGGCTTCAAATCATACTGTACAGAAAGGAAAATGCTTTGCTTCTTTTGTGGCCACGTATATACTGTACAGAGAGGAAATCTTGTTTTCTATTTTGTGACTATTATACAGTACAAAGAGGAACTGCTGTACGCTTTATTATTGTGACCAGATTTATGTTGTACGGAGTGGAAATGTATGCTTATGTTGGTAGTCATGGTACACTGTTCATACAGGAAATATTGTACTGTTACGTTGCCACTATAAATCTGTACCAAGAGGAGTATGTGTACGCTTATTGTTGCCAGTCTCATTGTATGAAATTTTGCATCGATCGCCATTGTTATTTTCTCATTCCGTAAATGACCTTAAAGAAATATTTATACATAATGGTCTAAGTTGATTAGATGTAACTTTAGTCAAATATTTTATGCTACTATATGCGGATGATATTGTTATTTTGGCAAATTATCCCAAGTATTTACAAGAAGGTTAAAAATAAACTATCTGATTACAGTATTACCTGAAAAATGAAGATGAATACGGCTGAGAAAAATAACATGAATTATAGGAAGGGGGTATATTGCCTATGAATATATCTCTAATTTAAAGGGGCGAAACTCTGCAGAACATCAGTAAACATAGGGTGGATCTTTTCCAATGACTCATAATCTGTTTTTAAATTAAGTAAGTCTATTCAAAAATTTAGTTTTATTACAGCAAAACATTGTCCAGATTTGTTTGACAAATTGATCATTCCAAATTTGGATTATTGTATTGAAGTTTGGAGTTTTTGTCATGTTAATGATGATGAACCAGTTCATTTACAGTTTTATAACAACTTTATTGGGTGTAAAAAAAAGAAAACAAAACAAACCACAAACTGACCTTGTATATGATAAATAGGGCTAAACTTCTATGATATCAGTACTTTATGCTCAAATTGTGCAGTATTAATACAAATATTATATGTAAATGAAAATAAATATGCGAATCTTTTGTCCAAAATAAGAAAGTCGGGTAACTTTAACAGGGGATTCGCTAGCTTTTCTTAGTGTTTAGGTGGTATGGCTGGAACAAAAAGTTCGTCAATCAGATGTTTTTGTATCACTTGTGAAACAACTTGTTCATTACCAGTTTATTCAAAATTGTGGCAGTAGACTTGACGATTCCAGTAATCATTATTTTATAAACACATTTGAACTTTTTCAACTTTAAGTCTAATTAACAGTAGATTAGAAACAGAAGTTTGAAGATAGCTGAGCGAGCTAGTGTGCAAATTAAAGAGAAAAAATGCCGAGTTTGTAATATTATAAAAGATAAATATCATTTTGTTTTAGAGAATACTTCATATTATAATGAAAGAAACGTGTACATCGATACAGATATCAGTGGAAGATATTAAATACGTTTAAGTTTGCAAAGCTGATTAAATTTACCAATGTTACTATCAAATGTCACCTTTCACATCAAGGGCATTTTCAATTAGAAATCAGAATATTTGTGCAGTATTATATATGTTCATTATATATCAGAAACCTATACATTATATTTAAAATTATCATTGGTTTATATGTGTACTTGTGTACGCATGTATGTAGGTAGCAGGACTGTATTAACCCGCAGGCTAATGAAGTTATAGCCTTAGGCAACCATATTTTGTGAACAATCCAATAGGCCCTTCTTTCCATATTGAAGTAATGTTTGATGAATTCACCTTAAGTGGAATAAATTTGTTAATTTTACATATGTAAATCAACAAGTATGTTAAATTACTTCAAGTGTTATTTTGCAATATGAAATGCATACTTAGACTTTGCACTCCTATTAGCCTAAGGCCACTAATAACGTTAAGTTAATTCGGACATATATATATATATATATATATATATATATATAGGTATATATATATATATATATATATATATATATATATATATATATATATATATATGTGTGTGTGTGTGTGTGTGTGTGTGTGTGTGTGTGTGTGTGTTATTAATCTATCGACTCCTTTTTGTAACAAAAGCCTAATAAATGAAGTTCAGTGTTTGACTTTGTGTATTAGCTATGTTAATATCATGTTTTATATCATCTGTCGTACTTGAATCACGTGTCCATGCCCATGAGGACTATGAAATAAAGCAATCAAGCTATCATATTCCAAGTGAAATGCTACCTATCTTGAGATTTTCGCAATTCTTATAGATCTTTCCTGACAGGTGATCTTATACTTTTAGAGGATTGTTTATAACACACTGGAGCGAAGTATTTATCATTGTTGTTATTAAACAGTTACAGCTGATAAAAAAAAAATTTTGTCTCAAGTGGCCACCATCATTTTGACAAGTTTAAATTTGATGAGAGTTGAAAGGCAGGTGTGTCAGAGTAATCGGAAATGATGAAAGTATCTAAAAGACACTCTCTTCGCTCGATTTTCTCGACAATGGTGTTTTTGTACTCGTAGGGCCACTTTTCTTCTCTCTTCTTTCCTTCAAAGATCCATGCCTAGCCCTTGGAGACCATAACTTGTCGTCCGACCTAACGCTATTTTCCTTCAAAGATCCATGTCTCCGAAAGACTTCACCTTCTTTTTGTCTGAACACATTCATTTGCTCTGTATTTGGTGGGGAGGATACAGACGTTGTCAAAGTTTTGTGTTTCGGTGATTCATTTTCACCAACCTTCTTTCTCTCCTTCAATGAACCTTCATTTCGCCATAAGCCAGATTCGCGTTGTCGTGGAGATGAAACATCCTCCTCGCTTTGGCTGCCTGTGCTTCTCTTTCTGTCCTTGTTTGACAAAGTTCTTTGAAGGGGTGCGGTGGTCGGTGCACGAATAGCATCTATGTGCATTTCTGTGAGAGAGCGAATGAGAAATTTCTGGTGCATTTGTTCCGCAACTGACTTTCTGGGTCTGCGTACAGAAGAGATTGCAAGAGGACTTCCAAGCCAACCTTCCTGTTCTTTAGGTGACATTGATGCGAATATGGTAGCATCAGAATCCCTCCCAGAAAGCATGGATCCCGTGGACGTTTTCCGGGAAACAGAAGTTGTAGCCAACATGCGCAATGAATCCTGGATGTCTTCGAATTCAATCGACTTCCGGCGAGTCATAAATCTGCTCCGTCCTGATACAAATAAATAAATAAAACAACAAAAATAAATATACAAGTTCTGAATGATAGAAATAATGACTGAGATATGAACAGGTATGTGGATGATATATATGTTCATAATTCTTTGAGGATCAAGTTTTAATTTTACTCAGTCCAAATTACAGTGAGTAATCAGACAAAAAATATTATTGGCCACATATCCTCAAATGCTATCTAAAGAAAACCTTGAAATCTGTCGATATATGATTCTAGTATTTCCTTGTGTGTGTAATGCTGTGCAGTTTTCTTCTTCTTCTTCTTCTTCTTCTTCTTCTTATTATTATTAGTTGACGGATAGTCAGTAATTTGTAGTAGTATATATATATATATATATATATATATATATATATATATATATATATATATATATATATATATATATATATATATATATATATATATATATACGCTGCGTAGTACCGGTGGAATTTTCTTTGTCAGTGGATGAAGATTTGGTAACTGGTTTAGTCGCTCCAAATTTTGGCACGATTGTTATCGGATATGGGTTGAAAACAATGCTCGACTCATCGTCATCGTCGGGAAAATCATCTTCCGAGTTGTAATCCTCATCGCAGGGATCTGAAAATAATGAGATGTAAAATACACCGCTCATCATCTCATAACCAACGCATACAAAGAACTTCATACGCTTATCATCTCATTACCCATAAAACTACATGCGCTTATAATCTCAGTACCTATGCATACAAAAACTTAAGAGTTCTTCCAACGCATCCATAAAACAACATGCGCTTATCGTCTCATTACCAACGCTTCCATAAAACTACATACGTGTTCTGTTCTGAGTATGCGGCAAGAACAAACATGATATGGTGTTTGAATAGTTTGAGGCCGTCGGATCATGTCATATTTCTATGCCATATCAAAAAGTTCCCCTCCCCTCCCCAATTCAAATAAAACACCCAGGTAAAACAAATTTGGTTAGATGTACCATTCATTATAGACCATCTATCAAATAAACAAATGTTTTCATTATAATTTGAATATATTTTAAAGTAAATTGGGAGTTATCAATTCTGTGGAAGATCCATATAGATAAGATAAGAATTCTTTATTTCAGACTACATAGTCCATACATCTAAATTAAAATACGGATATAAAGTAAAACATTGTAAACATAAAAGAACATATATATCATATTTACAAGTATACAGACACATCTACAACAATGGACTGCCCTGCATTGTTAAGAATGAAATTAAGTGGCACATTTAAAGAGTAATTTGTTCCATCTACTAATAATATGAGAATTTAAATGAATGTCATAGTTCCATATAAGATCCACGAAGGAGTTATCAATGAAATACTGTTGTTTAAGCACACCACTGGCTATAATGGCGAGGAACGGGTAGTAAGTACCTTTCCCACTGATACACTGAAACAGCCGATCCGTGCTAACCTGGGCGGGTATTGAAATAGCAACCCTTGGCTTACGAGTACCACGCCCGATCAAATGAGCTACCGCTGCTCCCCTTGTCAATGCGCGTGCGTGATTTGGATTTTTAACGTGTCTTTAACAATTTTTCAATCATATCGCTACGTTGTCTGCAGTGTGGCAGTTTATAGTGATGTCTAGCGCTGGGGCATCATGCCGCAGACATGTAGCACGATGTCGCCAACCAGTCACATTATCTTGACACCAGGCCGACCCGTCCTAAAACTAACCTCTTAATGCTGAGCGCCAAGCGAGGCAGTTGTCAGTACTATTTTTATAAGTCCTTGGTATGACTCGGCTAGAGTTCGAACCCGCGACCTCCCGCATCCGAGGCAGACGCTCTAACCACTAGGACACCGGAGCGGTCGTGTTGATGTGTAATACTACAATACTGATTGAACATTCACGTTGAAGGCCATCTCAGGCCTTGTGATAAAATGCGTACGTACTAAAAGAATATATATATATATATATATATATATATATATATATATATATATATATATATATATATATATATATATATATATAGTATATATATATATATATATATATATATATATATATATATATATATATATATATATATATACATACATACATACATACGAATAATGAAACACATTTAAGAGACTTCAAAGGATAGCAAATACAAAAATACAGCAGTACAGCTAGTCTTGGACAGCTAGGCTCCCCTTCATTAGCAACACAGCATACGAATGGCCTTGGACATCAAGGTTTTTCTTTATGAACAACACTGCATACGAATGGTCTAGGACAGCTAGGCTTTTCTTTATCAACAACACTGCATACAAATGGTCTTGGACTGGTAGGCTTTTCTTTATCAACAACACTCATACAAATGGTCCTGGACAGGTAGGCTTTTCTTTATCAACAACACAGCATACGAATGGTCCTGGACAGCTAGGTTACTCTTTACTAGCAACACAGTTTGGACAGCTAGGCTGTTCTTTATCATCAACACAGCATACGAATGGTCTTGGACAGCTTGGCGTTTCCTTATCAACAACACTGCATACGAATGGTCCTGGACAGCTAGACTTTTCTTTATCAACAATACAGCATACAAATGGTCCTGGACAGCTAGATATTATTTCATTAACAATGCAGCATACGGTTAGTCTTAGACAGCTAGGTTATTATCGACTAACAATACAACATACCATTGGTCTTAGATACATTCCTGTTGACTAACAAGACAGCATACGATTGGTCTTAGACAGCTTGGATACTCTTTACGAACAATGTGACACAAAGGCAAAATACAACAAGTATGAAGTACAACGATCGAAGGGTGGGAGTTACGTGTAAAGTTAGTGTCTTCATTTTAAAGCTAGTTCATATCGTTGTGTGTTCAGTTTCAATGGCATGTATATACTTTATGTATTATATCGGGATTGTTGTCCCAAACGAAAGGGGGAAGTAGCAAAACAATAGGTGCGAATAACATTTCAATGCTAGAAATAGTCATACAGCTGTGCGTGTTTGGTTCACCCTATAATTGTTGCAAGTATGTTGTGATTTTGGTTATAGGCTTAACCGTATAGTTGGTCACAAGGCCTAACCGTATATTTGGTCACAAGGCCTAACCAAATATTTGGTCACAAGTTCACAAACACAGCCCTGGTTAATTTGTTGATTCTCGATTTCGTTGCAGCGGATCAAAGAATACGTTCATTAGGTTCGGATTCGCGACAAGAAAAGGGGACTGGGTTTGAGTCCTGCTCAGATCAGACTTTGTCAGCCGTCATGGTGTGTCTCTAGGCAAGGCACTATGTGGGGGATTGTTATGGTTGGTGTGGGGTGCTCCCAATGTTTTATTTAAACTTTTATAGAAGTCCCATCCAGGCTCTATTTTGTTGGAAGTTAAATTTAGTGAAAGATAGATGTAAAGCTCCGAGCCCCAGTCAGCAATGCCCACGGTTAGATGGCTAAATATACAAAAAGATTGAAATTCAATGAATAACAATTTAATAACAATTCAGTAATGAAAAGACTCAAATTTCCAATTACACTCCTTCCGCTCGACCCTTTAATATGCCTATTGCATCACTTGATTAGCAGTGTGAGATTGATTTCCACCTGTCCTTGTATTTCTACTCATCTGGGGTATCCTTCCTCTCTCTTATTTCTCCTACTTCCTTCTCCCCTTCCTCCTCGACTTTTCTCCAAATTCCTTCTCCTCCTCTCCTCGACTTTCTCGAGTCTCCTCCTCCTCCTCCTTCACTTTCTCTAAACTCCTTCTTCTCCTCGTCCACATCGCTACCACGACTACTCTTCTGCCGACTTCGACTGTCTAGGCTACAGCCTCAATTCCGTCTCCAACTATTGAAGACTCGGGAGTCAATGGAACCCGAAGTTCTGTGTCCCCTAAAAAGCTCCCTGTTCGAAGCTTTGTCTTCCCTTAAAATCTACCTCTAAGCTTTGCCGTGAAATTACGAGTAGCTTCTCTCGGAGTAACCCTATTGATCCACAATCCCTCTAGACCAATACAAAATTTTCTCTTAGAAGCTGGAAGGTATCATTCGGTTTGGAATTGTAATAACACCCTCTATCTCAAGTCCGATCGGTAATATTCCCAAGATAGGTAGATTATAGCTTATACATGACTTTATAGCTGGAGCTTAGCAAACGTGACACACTAAATTCCAATTGCCTCGGTACGTTATATAAACTGTCACGTATCTATATAACGTAAATCACAAATAATCCTCTCGATCAATCTTTGCAATTTAGTATTAGGCTCTTTGTGCTGGCAGATCATGGTTTATGTTGTTTATTCCACTAATTACTCCTAACATAGACCTAGAAATGCCGGCTTATTATGAAAAGGCAGATCTGGATCTGTGTAGTGTGCAGTTGGATTCGACTTATAAAATAGTATATACGGTATATTAAAACATTTGCCAAAATGCAGTGTTCATAAATAGTTTCATAGTTTCAAAAGTTTCTATAATCTACTTACAGCACATTAAATATAATGCTTGTTTTGTTAGTTATATTCTGAAGCATGTGTGTGTGTGTGTGTGTGTGTGTGTGAGAGAGAGAGAGAGAGAGAGAGAGAGAGAGAGAGAGAGAGAGAGAGAGAGAGAGAGAGAGGATGGAGGGAGGGGAGGGAGAGAGAGAGAGGATGGATGGACGGAGGAGATTTTGTCCTTTTGTTTGAGAGTTTATTGTTTATGTAAATGCTACGTAAAGTGGCATTCTTTCTTCCGAATTCTTTCCTGCTCAGTGCGAAATTCCTTCCTAACGTGTTGAACGTTCTGTGTTGGTGTTACAGAGCAGATGAGTATCAAAACATGAAGTGTCATTTTCACCTAGCTCCAACCATGACAATAGGAGTTTCTGAGTATCATGTATGCAGTTAAACCTTTCTTACGCAGCCACCTATGGGATGTGAATAACGTGGACTATAGAGACAGGTAGTTGCTAAAAAGAGATTAATTCACAATAATTATAAGCTGTAAACATGGAAAGGGTGTCCTTGAAAGACAGAGTACTGGGAATCGAACATGCACCGCAAGTAACGGCATTAATCGCTTATCTTTAGCTGCACCAGAGCCTCACTCCACTGGGCCATGCCATTGTCATCTAAAAAAGATAGAACAGGTTCTAAGAGAAGAACCTGAGGTGTACTGGTGCCATCTTGGTGCGCATCCACTGGATTTCTTATCTAGAAATGCAAGGCAAATTTACGAAATGACTATTCCAAAATGACACCTATATACGAGACAGAAAATTCATACTTTGTGTATGCATTTACACATGATAATATATGGTTTCATGCATAGATACGTAATTATATAGTGCTTCATATATGACTTCTTGGTCATATAAAGAAAGAATTATATAGAATAACACAAATATAATAAAAAATGTTAAAAAGAATTATATTTCGTTCCAACCAGGAATCTTAACGCACTGTCAGTAACGGCTTCCATTGCATGTAACTCAAGTACTCAATCACTAATCAACTATATATATATATATATATATATATATATAGAGAGAGAGAGAGAGAGAGAGAGAGAGAGAGAGAGAGAGAGAGAGAGAGAGAGAGAGAGAGAGAGAAGAGAGACAGAGAGAACTACAAATATATACAAAACAGAAAAAAGTGCTATCCATGGATTCTACAAGCTAATGCTTCATAATATTAACAGAATTTTATAAATACGAAAAAATAACATTATCATACAGGTTAGAGAATTTTAATTCGTATTCTACAGAGTTTCGAACCTGGGTCCGCGGGTAAACGCTACCTTGTCTGTACAAACCAATCTCCATACCATCTCGACGATGCACACAACGCCAAATAATGATGTTACAATGATGTGCGTAAAAGACAAAATAAGATGTCGACCTAGTAATTGATTCTCATCTAAGCACACGGTCATGCTTATAAACAATTATTTATAGAGAATTACCAATATACACACAACAAAAGTGTCATCCCTCGATTCTGCAAGAGAATGCTCGATAATATTAACAGAATTTTATAAATAGGAATAAATAACATTTTCAATCAGGTTAGAGATGTTTTAATTCTTACTCTACGGAGATTCGAACGATAAAATTTGTACTTTCTATGTTTGTTTTGTTTTTAAATTTTGAACTGAGTCTAGTGCTTTGACAACAGGTGAGACTATTACACCATCTCACCACAGTTTTAGAAATATAGAAAGTCTGTTATAATTTTCACACGTCGATAATCATGACCGTTCTGTTATCATACAGCAACCCTTCTACAACATCAGACAGGAGAGAGCTACCTTCAGCAATCAACCTTATCCATGCGGAGCCTCAGTGAGTCAGTGGTTATTGTGCCGGACCAGAAGGGTTCGGGTTCGGAAACCGTGGTGTATCTTTGGGCAGTACCCAGCATCGGTACAAAAAAACATTTCACTCGATGATGTATCCCTAAACACCATTTAAGGTAAAAACAAAACATAAGTTTGTTTCTGGTCTTCCGACCGACTTTAAGAAAAAAACAAAAAAAAAAAAAAAAAAAAAAAAAAAAAAAAAAAAAAAAAAACGCCGACCTTAAAGTGTTTTTTTTTTTTAATGCACACACAAAAAGAAATAATAATACAAAAATAGACCACCCGCGAAATAGTCAATCTGTTTAGACCGTGACCATCCGGTGCCGTTTCAGTATTATACAGTACCATGCTCATGTCAGGTGAAATTTGGAATTCTCGGCATTGCTTACAGTGTCATGTATAAACATGGCGTCAATTTTCCCGACAACTGGGTGTAGTCTTGTTTGCCATTAAATATGGTGAATGTTCCCACAAAAAGAAAGGGAACTATATAATGAAGGTTCCCAATAATACAACTGCCAAGCAGTTATTACAGCGAGAACAACGAAGGCTTCGAGTTTTATCTGCAATAGCTGAAGATAACACGCAGCAGGTCCCTAGGCGCGATATAGGAACAATTCGAGGTTCGAATACTGACTTAATGCATTTAATTTCTGTCATCTCTGAAGTTATAAATTATAAATAAAAATGTTGATATTTACCATATCTATTGGGGCCCCGAGTGGCCGAGTGGTCTAAAGCGCTGATCGTTACGGATCACTGCCATCTCACCTCTGTCTGCGTGAGTTCGAGTCCGGGCTCGGCTAACGTGGGTACGTGAGAAAGCCTGCCAGTAGCTTCTCGTGGGTCGGTGGTTATTCCCAGGGTTTTCCAGGGTTCTTCCTCCACCATTAATACTGGCCGCCATGTATAGCCTATCTTGTGCTGAAAAATGGCGTTAAACCCTATAACAACAACAACAACCATATCTATTTTCTTACAATTTTAAATCCCTGTATTAGGATGAAATACTGAATCCAGTCCCTTGCGTTGATATTTATATTGGCCCTATAACAATGGCATACGACTGCGTACCCTGACAGCACATTGAGGCCTAAACAACGTCATTCAGTTTTGAGTTATATTCTACATCACCTTGGATAGAAAGTGCGATTTCTATTAACTATAGTCCATTGAAATATATTAAAGACAATTGCCATACACATTTAAGTGACGATACCAAATATATATTTTATTTATAAACATATCAGTAACAGTCTCACTTTCGGTGAACTGCTGCCACGACTGATTTATTCTAAACATAAACTGACTGAAAGACTAAAAAAAAAAATGTCACTTGCCTTGGGTTAAGAGAATAAATTCACACATGTGGTGGGTCCATTTTACCCCCATCAAACACTGTTTGGGAAAGTTTTGCGCAGAACATCTCTGAGATGTAGCACACCAGTTGACGTTTGTTATTATCAGGCCCGGCCTTAGGGCAAGGGGAACGAGGCAACCGCCTTGGGCCCCGCGCTTCTCCGCAATGCAATTTTGTTGCATGGGGCCCCACGCTCATTGCTTGCTGCCTTGGGCCCCGCATGCTGCCATGGGCCCCGCACATCCTAGGGCCGGGCCTGGTTATTATGAATATGAGCTGGGTCGCGAAGACACCTTTTGCTATTGTTCATGTGATGATTGCATGGTGGATCTTGAAGTAAAGAAGCAATATAGAACTCTTCTTCCATTTTGCGAAGAGTGCAAAGAAATTGGTAAAACAGTTCTCATTCATCAACCATACGTAAACAAATGAAAAAAAATGGAACTGAATTTAACTGAATTGCTCCCAAATTCGAGAAGGGATACACTGGAATTGATGATGATGGTGGTGGTGGTGGTGGGGACCGTGCCCCACTCTTATTATCTCAAAGATGTATATGGTTAAATTTATAAACAGTGTTGATCATTCCAGTCACAGTGATGTCTTGGCTTTAAGCATTCGATGAATTGAATTGTTGTTGAAAAGCTCGTCAACAAATTATCGATTATTTAGAGCTACAGGGGATACATGAAAATCGGGGAAGCCTTGATCTTCTCCTAATATCGTTAAATTTTAGTCAGACTTGTTGATTGTTCATTGTTTGAATCACACTTTCTCCCATTTTTATCCATGCAAGATAGGATTTTCTCTCATGTGAGATAACTCAATCTTGTATGAGCACATGCCATATCATGAGACTACATCATCCTAAAAAACACAATAAATTCAACAAAGAGATTTGTGTATAATTATTTATTTTTCCACAAGGCAGTCTATTAATATGTAAAAGATGATATAAAATGTATGCATTTTGAAATATTCGAGCTTTATTTCTAAAATGACATCACGAAATTATGTTGAAGCGTCACTAACGTAGGGGGCCCCGAGTGGCCGAGTGGTCTAAAGCGCTCTCCGTTACGGATCACTGCCATCTCACCTCTGTCTGCGTGGGGTTCGAGTCTAAGATTCGGCGAATGTGGATATGTGAGAAAGCTTGCCAGTAGCTTCTCGTGGGTCGGTGGTTCTTTCCGCGGATTTCCCGGATTCTTCCTCCACCATTAATACTGGCCGCCATGTATAGCCTATCGTGTGCTGAAAAATGGCGTTAAGCCCCACACCAACAACCAACATCACTAACGTAGCATAAATATATGCACACTTTTGATGCGACACTCAACAAATGTCCCTAACTTTTTGATGAACAAGACCAGAAACAGACCAATTATTTTTTGGCCTAATCAATCTTCTCCATTCCTAGAAAATAGTGGTTTCCTCGACCAAATAAAAATGGATATTCCAAGTTACTTATATTTGTATTCGGAATTCTTTCCTTCCACGTACGTTAAAGACCCCTGAAATGCATGTAAATGTCACAAATGCCAATAAATGTCAAAACTGATATTTAACGGTGACATTAAATGCAATGTCGCTGGTAAATTGTGGCATTTACCGGTGACTCTGACAGCTGCGTTACGATAAATGCAACAATTTGACTTATTCACTGTTGCTGTGACATTTATTGCTGATAATGCAATTGTAGATCTTACAAACTGTGACAGTTGCTGTTGAGCAACAGCTCTAACGGAAAGCGTCATATTGTTTTAGATAAACATTATTCCTTTATGTGATGGGCTGTCATTTTGTCAGCTCCTTTGTGGAGATAATACGATCGACTGCCTCCCTTGTCTGTCCATCTGTCCTTGTTTCGTTGTTAGTACGCGTCAGTCCGTCCGTCTGTCCATATCATTTTGACAAGGATGATTAATACATCTCTTTTCTACCTACCTAACTACGTATCTGTCTGTCTGTCCATGAATATCAGACATTTTCCAGAATTTTATTAAGTACGCAAATAGTTTGTCATGGACCAAAAAGGTCTTATTAAAGACTAGATTAAAAATGAAATTTCTGTATGTCTTTCAGATATGGGTAACAGTGATATTAACTTGACTGCCGAATGTCAGTCTGAAATCGTAGCTTACAACAAGCTTCATGAATGTGTAACCCTAATTTATCATGGTCAAAGACTCGGAACATTATGGACGAGTTCAATTCTACTTATCGTTACAACCGTCAGAGAACTCCTGAAAATGAATCTAGGATAAAAAATAATGTAAGTGCTTGTCTTGAAATGTCCAAAGGTTTTCAATCCGAAATAACGGACAGACAACTATTTCTTCGTTTCAGCTACGAAGAGCGGCATTTTATTTCTAAAACGTTTGTTCCAAGGTTTCAGTGTCGACTGTGACATTTACGATCGGTTCTGACATTTATCATGTATATACATTACAAAAACGGAAAATGCTGTACAGTCAGTAAATGTCACCGATATTTGTGACAACTACCGCCGTTAAGGTCACCGGTAAATGCCCCTATGTGACTTTGCATGCGATGACACTTGTGACACTTTAGAGCGTTGATGACATTTACCTGCTCTACAAAACTTACTGTCCGATCAATGCACGGTAAGTGAAGTTTATCTCATATTATCACTGCTCTCCGACAGTCTGGAAGGAGAGCCCATCCGTCTGGTTCGCGGTCTATTATATTTTCATCAGTACATGACAGTCTAATTGTCCATGGTACCAGGCAATTAGTATATTTGTAGCAGAAAAAATTGTAACTCCGTACAGTTGCAGCAGTGTAATTTAACCTCTAATATTTTATACCTTTTGCATCATTTATATTTGCAGTATTTAAAAGAATGTAACATTTGTGTGCTACAGAAATAATCTAAAATATAACGAATAGAATTATGTAATGCGCTTGAAGAGAGATGGAACGAAACTCGTTGCGATACTCGCTTGGTTGGTTTTAACGGCACTTTGAACACACTTTCTGGCTATGTTGTAGAAAGAAATGGGAGCTAAGTGCCTTTCCAGTGACGCGTAGAGGCAGCTGGTGCAGACTTGCCTGAGCGGGTATTAAACTCGCTATTCTCTGATTACAAACATGAGCTTTACCAGCCGATTTATTGCTGCTCCCTATTGGGAGACACAAGTACTGCACGTACATTCTTTTCTATTCCTCACCTTTTGAAAATATAACAAAACTTCAGAACTACGAAAGAAGGTGCCCACTCTTAGATTAAAAGTTGAATAACTTGAGATATTTACATTATAATTTTTTTTCGTTTGATGAAAAAGTGACGAATATGGATTTATGACAAGCATTAGGACATAAAAAGGGATGATGCAAATTCTACGTCTCCAACTGAGATGGAGAGCCTAAAAATCTCAAAGTACAATAATTCGTACTGTTTACTCAAAATTGCGGAGACAATAACGATTGCCTGTTTAATCAATATATGGAACGTTAACATTTCTTGGTCTAGTATGGTTGTATATCTCAATTGTCTAGGCGCTTGATATTGGTCGATCAATGCACCTAATGGCCGCTGCCAATAACATGTGCGAGTGCAGTTCTTGTCTTGAATAGATCTAATAATAATTCTTTTTTCCATTACCCATAACTAAACATTAAATATTTTTATAGCATCCAATAATAATTGAACAGAATGGCCAATATAGCGAAGTACTTAAGTACTTCAGAAAAGCCCAGGTCCCAGTTTCAATGTTTGGTGCCCACAGGATCAAGAAGAAATCGTTACACAAATACTGCGATTTTCTTCATGATAACGTGAAGTTTGTCTGGGAGATTAAAGCTTCAACAGAGTTAGGGTGACTATCGTGGAATGATTTTTCGAAATTAGTTTTGCAAAATAATAACTAATGTGATCACTTTTCCATGACCTAAAGAATTATATTGGGTTAGCAAGCGGCAATGTATTATCGTTTGTTTTCAAAGAAAGTCACAAAAATCAAAATTCTTTCTTTCCTTTCCTGTAGCCGTTGATTCGATTCACAAGAAAGATACATATTGCCTACTTTTAATTAGTATTCAGAGCCCCTTTCACCTGTCTGCAAAACATTATCCGATTGATAGCAAGTATGCCCCTCCCACGAACCCAACTCCTCAGACAAACAAACAATCCCCCCAAACCCCTCAAAACAATCTGTAAACAAAACCAAGCAAAACACACACACACCCAAAAGCAACCCCCCCCCAAAAAAAACAAAACAACAAAAAACAAAAAAACCCAAAACAATAATAAACAAAACAAAACAAAAACAAACTACAACAGTAACTAAAACATGTATGACCTAACAGGTTTGCTATGGATATATCCTGTACTAAGAAATATGAACTAGTCCACTCATTATAGACGTTATAGATCAACTGAGCAATCCATCTTCACAAGTAATTAGTTATCCTGCACATTTGTATAGATTTACTGCTGGAACACATCTTTTGCCGCACGTTGAAGCCTCTACGATATTGGCGGTGCTAAGATAAGGGGGTGCTGGCTGCAGCTTTATTTATTTATTTATTTATTTATTTTTGGAGCTGAATATTTCATCTTATTTCATCCTCTCCTTGGTGTAATGGGGGCAATTCTTCACATAACTTATATTTATGAGAGGGATGGGGGACGAGAGGAGGGAGGCTGGAGACGGACATAACTTTTGGCTTTCGCAGAGTAGGGACGCCACTAAAGAACATCGCTTTCGGGCGCTTCAAACCCTCGCGCCGCCATTTGTTGTATCGATCGTTTTAAAGGAATATGGATAAAAATTTCCTCAGTCAGACAAGTACCAGTCACATTCTTAAACATTCCATTCAAATGAAATGAAAGAATACAAAAATATAAAGTGTGCTAGCTCAGAGATAATATAGAAAACTTCATAATTAAATAGCGAAAAAAGTAATTTTTGTATTATTTAAAAATTCACAGATTTTAGCGTGAAAGATGCTTGGACGAACAAGTGGACAGATGGAGAAAAAAGGGGGAAAGATAGAAGAAGGGAAAATGCCCCTTTCCCCCTTATTGATGCAAGCACAAGAATTAATTTCAAAGCCGTGCATATTTGTTAACAGTCTCATTGCATCTGAATATATATACAATTTGCTCAATGAAACTAATTTCTATTGGAGAGCTTGGTTGGTACCCGGTCTATATTTGGCATGCCAACATCATAGTTTGTAACTAGTAAACTCTGTCTCTTATCATTAGTTTGCCCATGAGGTGGAGTGGGTAGGGTGTAAGGGACAGTTTTTATGTATAACATTTAATGCCACAACCACCCGCCTAATGTAAAAAATCATTTAAAAAATATACACAAATGAAGTCAAAAAGGTCCGCATTTGGGATAGCTATATTAAACCAAAGCATCATAACAGTATTCACTTGACCTGAGAAGTCAATGCCAGTTCATAGCCTAAGATGTTTATGCACCCCAACCCCAAATTTATATCTGCATTTGTCACGTCCGAAGGTCATTTTCACAGTGCAAACACAAGCCCTTTTCCTAGATGATAATTCTGAAAACCACTGCATACTAAACATTTTGATGCAACTTAAAATAGTTGCCATCCAAACCGTTTGTGAAATATTATTCTTGCCTTCAATCCACTCGTCTACCGCTATGAGTTACTAGCTCTTCTTTGTAGCCGACTATTGGTATTTTACTATCTACATACTGCAAAGTAACTATGGGAGGTGTACATGCCTCACCTGAATTTCAAGAACAACATAAGTCAGATAGATATACCTAATTAACAAATATATCCATATATTTAACTGTTAATTAACATTATCTGAAAAGTCACATCATAGCCTTAAGTTGAGAAATTTGACAGGGATCAATTTACGAAACTATCCCCTGCCATCGTGATTTCCTTAAATTGATGAACGGTTGTTATCTGCGGCCCAATAAACACCGGAAGTGTGTCAGGTGACAAGAGAAGCACAAGACTTGGAAGTTATTAGTTCATAATACCACGAAGGAACTACTTCTGCACTCATGCGCTTTTCTTATCGGCTTTGACAATAGTTATAAACAGTGGCTAAACTATGGGTTTGTTACTTCTTTCTTGGGGCTCGTTTATTATTATTATTATTATTATTATTATTATTATTATTATTAAAAGAAATAAACACCATATTATACGTGGTTTCGAAGGCCATTCATACATCATGTGACTTCACGATTTCTATTAAAGACGAAGTTCAGCTTCTAAATACAATCATCTCGTCATCAAACAGTTTATCTGAGGCATGTTTCCAGGCTTCATTGATTATATTGAATATTATGTCACACATTAACGTGACCGGTCAATAGGAAGTCTGGATAAAGGCAGAAATATAAAAGAACACTGTGTAAAAGTACACCCAGTATATAATATATGTAGTAGAGCACAAAAAATAATTTCCCTCGTGTACGAAAACCTTTGAATTAATTTAAAATTTGACATGTTAGAGCCTTCTTTAGCATTTTAAAATTCAGTTTGAAAGAGTTTGAGAGAGAGAGAGAGAGAGAGAGAGAGAGAGAGAGAGAGAGAGAGAGAGAGAGTCAAATGGAAAATAAAATCGCTATTGTCATCACACTTTTGCCAACCAGGGTCAAAGCCAATTAGCCCTTGTGACAATGAAAGCGATACAGTGTCCAACATCAATTAGCCCGTTATCCATGAGAGCCATATAACCAAGATGGCAGATCACTTTTTAAAGTACCCTTAGTCCTGGGCTGATACCATGTCCATAAAGATTATTAATCGCTGCTAATGTTTAATACGTATTGACAGAAAAGTAAAATATTTGTCAGGAAGATGGTTTGAAGAGCATTGTTTTTTTTGTTTTTTTTGTGTTGTTTTTTTTTTAACCAAAACTTTATAGGTTTAGCTGGCGCTGCGTGATCAAAATAAGACCCGAAGTTAAAACTGGCGTTTTCTTTTATTTTTCAAGTTTTGTATTTGTAAACTTAACAAACACGCATAATTTTAATTTGTGAATGAATTTAAACTTAACATTTGAGAAATTTGTAGTTAAGGCGTAGATGAAAGTCTAATATAAACTTCTTTGAAAATCGTATCCTTCCCATTGATGGTATTATTTTTAAATTTTGGAAGTATTAGCAGCCTTGACCTCCATTCTTGCCATCTTATGCATTCCGTGCAGCGTCACTGATTCGCAATACTAGTATATACGTGAAATCGTATAATTTCTACAGATACCATTCCGCGCGTATTGTTCAAGCGCATCTAGTTAACTTCATATCTCTCCAAACTGTTTACGTTAGAAAATTGTGATTTATTTTTAACTTTAATTTTCGGTCAGTAGTTATTTCTGGTAAGAGAAAACATTTCGCCTGCTCGTACCGTACCCATAGGAAAGGAAGTAAAGGAAAAAAAGGAGTGGAGTGGGGTGGAGAAGAGAATAAATGTTATGATGTCTTGGATGGAAAACTAATCTTCCAAGACAACAGTCAATGCTATTTCCGTATTGCATTGATCACTGAAGTTGACTGAGCTGTCGGGGCAACTACCAATTAGTTCAAAAGAACAAAAATTTGCTTCTGATTGGCCAACACCAGACTTCTAGCTGGTTAACACCAGGGAAATTGACTACTGATTGGCTAATACCAAGGAACTCGGCTTCTGATTGGCTAACACTAGAGAAACTGATTTTTGATTGGTTAACACGAGGGAAATTGATTTCTGAGTGGCTAACGCCAAGGAAATTGACTTCTGGTTAGCTAATACCAGGGATTAAGGCGTTGACAAATAATGGATTAACCAAATAAAAATAAAAAAACAACCCAAAACAAAAGGTTTTATAATTATATCTGAGATAGCCAAATTCTTTCTCTTTCTGTCTATGTGGTGTGCACATATGGATTCGTATGGCTACTCCGTAGGAACGATACGGTAATTGAAAACGAATAATTTGCACCTATTGGCTTCGGTGATCAACGTTCCAATCAATTCAAGCTGTGTTAAGGGCAAGGAAATGGACTTGCGACAATCGAGATAACATTTGCCACGGTTCTAAAGTGACTCGGGTTTTATTGTGTACTACAAGTGATGCAGTTCGCATCTTAAAGGTGTAGAATAATTTTGTTTAAAGGTCATGTTGATTTTAAATAAATAAATCAGACTAGTATCATAATCAATAAATACAATTACATGAATGGCTAATTAGATATGAATGGTTAATTAGATATGGTTGTATGCACCTACATAACCTCATATACTTCTACTTACCTATACCTATACCTATATATCTATCCTCTTACGTACATACCTACCCATCAACCTACCTGCCTATGTAACCACCAGGTTACCAACCAACATAAACACTCTTTTATCTCACTATCTGCACACAACCCCACAAATAGACAAAAAGACAAAATTTCCTATGTCGATGAGTTTGCATTTTAATTTATGTGGCAAGATAGTAAATTCCAAGACAGATTAAATTCGTTCTAGGAGAGACGCACGGTTAACACTCGAGACTGGAAGGGGGAGCGAGCGCTGAAACCGGCATTCCACTGTTCAGGTGTAAGTTCAGTTACGAGGCTTCCATTATTATAGAGCGCTGTGGATAAAAGGCAACAATTTCTAACTCGGCTGAAAGTAACAACAAGTAACTTAATTGTTTGATAAGAACGTAACTGTACTCGAGTCAACCAAATTTGCTAGCGATAATTGGTTGCTCTGTTGATAATGAAAAATGACAATCACAGTTTATGAAAGTAAATTTTACTGGCCTTTCCTATCCTGAAGCCCGAATGTCTTGTCTAAGTCGTGCATTAGGGCAATGAATCATACTTGCTTTGGGTCGGTTAGGTGTGCCAATTGATACAATTTCCTGATAACAATAAGAAATCGAAAATGACATTGTGTCGGGTTTTGCGTTTGACGTGAGAATTAAATTGGCATCTAGTAATAAGGAAAGACTATACCTTTTCCTTTCAAATTATTAACTGATGTGTATCAATATTATAGATGAAATATAATCTGTATTATTTTCCCGTGAATCTCTCTCTCTCTCTCTCTCTCTCTCTCTCTCTCTCTCTCTCTCTCATACACATACACTGATTGAAATTCGATAGTTCCAGTACCGCTATTTAATTTTATCAATTATTCAGCATCTGTTCTGTCATGATTCGCCTGATTTGTTGACCTGTTATTGGTGATTGATGCATTTGGTGGTGTGGATGGGTTTCATACATGAGCGTTCATCTTCTCAAACGTTTTTTGGGATGTGGTTGAAAATTATAATAAAAGAATTAGCAACAATACTGGGTACTATTTATTCCTTTACTAGATTATATATATATATATATATATATATATATATATATATATGTTGAGAGTATATATATATATATATATATATATATATATATAGAGAGAGAGAGAGAGAGAGAGAGAGAGAGACAGAGACAGAGACAGACAGACAGACAGACAGTGTGTGCAGGCAAGAAAATATCGCAATGACAGCACTTAGATCAACCCCAGAACTAACAGTTACGGAGTCAGTTACTCCAGTACTTCAAAATTCATCACTCCATATCAATAGATATCTGGAACACCATAATTTCACCGAAAGTAGCGACAAAACTGAAAGAGAAGACAGTGCTTAACCACAGTAATTCAGTGGTTTGAATTTCTGGCTGACATTTATGGATCTTTGGAGCTGTGTGTTCTTCAACAAAATTTAGACGCAGCTCCAAACAAATGACGGTTCTCAAAAGTGTGTACTACTCTGAATTAAAGGTATATCTAGGGTATTATTTCACCAAGCATGAATACAGTACTCAAAGAGGTATGACGATTCTGAAACAGGGACTCACCTTAACTGCATTCCTCGTTAATATTGGAGATGTTCGCAACACTATATTGTTGGTTTGGGGTTTTACGCCAGTTTCAGCGTGGTTTCCAGACCACCCTAGGCTACGCCCCCTCTCAAGCAAGCAAAAAGTACGCTAACGATCGTACAGTCACTTGAAATTTCACCATTGTTTTATTGTTGCACACATTTATTGGGTATTAGGGCATTATGTATACTTTGAGTAAATAGACACATAGACTTGCTTTTCTGCCCTTTAGAGGAAAGTCAGGTCCCTTTTGAAATTTTTGAAACCCTTCCCTCAACACTTGACCTGATCTGGCCCTGGTATAAGTGGTGGAGGTATGACCCGGGAAAGCCCGGTAAGAACCACCGATCCACGGGAAGCTACTGTCAGTTTTCTCATATATCCACATTAGCCGAGCCCGAGATTCGAACCCACGCGGACAGAGGTGAGATGGCAGTAATTGGTAAAGTCAAGTGTTTTAGACCATTCGGCCACCCGGGGCCCCCGCAGCACTATGAGGACATAACACAAAGGGAGAAAAATACTCAAACAAAAGTATTCATCCTCAGAGTAAGAAGAAAAGACAGTAGTTAAATCGAATACTCAGAGCAATAAGAAAAGAAAATGGATAAATAGAATACTCAGCGTACTCATCAAAAAAGAAAACACAATATTCAAACAGAATAATCCGCATACTCAGAATAAGAAAATACAATGTTCAAACAATACTCAGATACAACAAGTCTCTAACAGAACACTGCCAGGGAATAATATTAATAGTGCTTACAGAGGAAGTTGCTTAGAGAGGACAGTACTCACATTAGGTACTCAAAGTAAAAGCAAGACTCAGAGTACTAACCTGAACTGCTCTCCTCATTAATAATCAACTGTTGTTCGCTTTGAAGTCTCTGTAGAAGATTCTTCATTTCTGACTCTTCTCGTGAGATTTGTCGAACGAATGCCTTCTTTTCATTCTCTATTCCTTTGGTTTTCTTACAGAACATCATCCTCTCCACCGAGTTCTTTTGTACCATTTCCTTAATGTGAGCGGACTCTATAGGGCCTCGTTCCGAACTGACCTCCTCCCTTGCGGCGCCGACATGCATCTTTACGACTTAATGTTGGACACTTTTAAAGAAAATCTTTGTCTCAAGTTAACGACCTCACACCACAAACATAGTTGGCTACCCTGCTTGATATCTCCACTAAGCTGAAAAATATAGCCTGATTATTTGCCTTTCAAGGATTAATCCTTATTTCTTTCAGTATCAATGCAATCTGGAAATCGCAAGCATGATTTTACGCATATTTCGCGGATATATCTCTCCTACATAAGGTATGTTCCTCTTTCTAACGTCAAATTTCAGTGTCGTGTTATTGGGAATAAATACTGAAATCGCACACGTGCTTTTGTCGTTTGATATATTGACGTTTGTATCGTTTTCCCATACGAAGTCTCTATATTGTCAGGTATACCGAGTGCGAAAACATCACCTTCCTTGGCTTAGGTCGATAATGCCTATCACACGTTTGCGTTTTTTACTTTATCACCGTCTAAAGTTCCAATGATTCTTCAATGTAAATGAATGCAAAAAGTAGATATCGTCGTTTTATTCTTGAAATTTTCTCTTTCCTTTACATTCTCACATTCTGCGTATTTCGCTTAATGCAGAGACTACAAATGTGATGTAATCTCTAGTCCTCTGTCACTTCCTAAACAGAAGAATGTGAAAATCAGATTTTACATTGATAAGGCAAACATTCCAACCATCTCCAGGAAAATCTGAAATTTAATTGCTGATGATATCTGGTTACATACATGGGCACATTATGGACTTCACTGAACATTCGCCAGGTATTAAAGAACATAAGTAATTCATCCTCACGTGGTTGCCCAACAATGTAAGAGTTGATCCAACGTTTCGTTTTTTTTTTTATCCTTGCCACACTCTGATACAGCACAACAATATAATATTCGATGAACAACAGACCGTTTTCAAAGTTAACTACATCGAGGTGGGCACTAATAAACTCGAGAAGGTCATAAAGCAAGCAATTAAAGTGCGGCGCTCTGTTGCTAATAAGCCACCTATCGAATTTCTCGTGTATAACGCGCGCGCATGCACAAATAGCACTAACTCAGATCTGCAATCTCATAATACACTGGTACATTAGTGTATGCACTGTCATTTCTATGACTTTAAGTGAAAGATGTAAATAATGACCTATCAGCGCACTATGTACCTGCAAATCTGGGTCTTCACTGATCGCTGTTGGGTGAGTGCTTTACTAGAGGTAAGAGAGTTGTCCGCAAGTTCTTTGATCGATTCTTAGTGCTCTGGGATACACAAAAGCATTAACCTGGATTTAGATTCAACGCTAATTTAAAATGTTGCTCGCCTTTCCATTAAGTCACCTTGGAAAGATTTTGCAACTTTTCACCTTTGTGGGATGCATTCGAGAAAGCTTAGTCAAAGCGATTGCCGTATGATTTTACTGGCAGTCTATTGATACCGACAGCTTAATTTTGTCGAATCCCTAATTTTATGTCAATTACTGGAGAAACATACAAATGATAAAATTTGTAATGAAGACTGACCCCATTTAGTGTAAAATATACCTCCCTTTATCGTGATTTTTATGGGTATCTATTACAGTGCGCTGAGGCATAAATATACACCATCTACCGTCTGTATAGACGTCCATCTGTTACAAATATAGGTTGCAAATATTAGTTGCAAGTTGTAAAAAAAAGAATAATTGTATTTAAATAAATTTAATAATTAACATTTTTAGAAATAGATTTCTCAACAATTACAAGTTGACTTTAAATAACATCAGTAGTCTCTTCTGAACTTACATAACATCAGTAGTCTATTCTGTTGTTAAATAACATTAGTGGTCTATTCTGAACTTAAATAACATCAGTAGTCTCTCTTGTTACAAATATACGTTGCAAATATTAGTTGCAAGTTGTAAAAAATGAACAATTGTATTTAAATGAATTTAATAATTAACATTTTTAGAAAGAGATTTCTCAACAATTACAAGCTGACATTAAATAACATCAGTAGTCTCTTCTGAACTTAATAACATTAGTAGTCTCTTCTGTTGTTAAATAACTTCAGTAGTCTATTCTGTTGTTAAATAACATTAGTAGTCTTTTCTGTTGTTAAATAACATCAGTAGTCACTTCTGTTGTTAAATAACACCAGTAGTCTATTTTGAACGTAAATAACATCAGCGGTCTCTTCTGAACTTACATACCATCAGTAGTCTTTTCTGATGTTGTCATCGATGGCCATATTAAGAGCCAAACGATGTATTTATTATAATGATCGTACAGTGAAATACAATTTTCGTTTAATTAAGATAAAACTTTTTAAACGTATGTCATCAGAAAGAACAGAAAAAATATGCCAGTGTCTGTCTCAGGAATCTGTCTACCGATTGTGTCCCAGTATGACAAGATGGTAATTTTGATTGATTTAAATGCGACCAACTGCAGGTTTCCTCCACGAAGGTAAATTTATGACCCCTGTCAAGGCTTCAAGCGACTTGAGAGTGACTTTGCTAAAGATGATCTATGAGGCGATGCTTTGTGTCACTTTCAAGCACTGCAGTCGCTAGTACAACCAAAACACAAACAAAATAAAAGACCACCCCCCCCCCAAAAAAAAAACAATCTTGTATTGGCCAGCAACTTACGTCACAACCCGGCTAGCACATACATATATTTTTTAACCGCGTATATATAAGTTTTGGCATTTTTTAAAAAAAAAAGATGTTGTTTCATGTGTCAGTAGAGAATATGCCTAAAGTACCTATCAAGAAACAGGAAATCTGTAGGTAGTTTGTTTGAAAAAAGTAAATGTTTGTTTCTGTGTAGAACTCAGACTCAGGCATTGTTTACAATACTCGAAGACGTAGCTGCTAACTTGAACTTGGAAAAGTTTTGAGAAACAGTACATTAACAGTCGTCTTGCAACACCTGAAGCCCCGGATGCGAAGACGTTATGGCGTACATGCATACGGTACGGTGCAATACATGCGATATCACACATGTCAATTTACTTGTTGCCAGAACTTTGATAACTACGCCTTGCAATTAGCACGGCATATCTTATAAAATCAGAGTATTTTATGCTGACACTTACTTCCATGCGAATTAGTGTTAACGTTTAGTGTACACTGAAAATTTCATGATAAATGGTTTAAATATGTTAAAGTTATTATATTTACACTTGAGTCGACTAGGTGACGGCCGTTAGGTCTGAATGCCCCCAAAACCTCCAGTGTATCTGCAAATCACGTGATGCCTCGCATCTTCGCAGCAATAGTACTGGTCGGTGGTCCATTGGTATCAGCAAGTGCTAGGGTTTGACTGACATACCTCGATACGTTAATTGTCACCATACTTCTAAACATATTGATTTTTCCAGAGCATAATCATTCTTTCTGTTACTTTTCTCAATTAAGTCTATATTTTATTTGCTGATTTGCGGGAAGTTAACAAATAAAGAGAATAAAATGAAAAGAATAAAGAAATGAGTGGACAATTTGAACTGTGTTTATTTTCTCCTTGTAAGAAAAGGGCAGCATGAAGTACTTCCAGTCAGGGTAGAGTGGAACCTAGAGGTAAGTTGCTAGTAAGAAATCTGTATGACTAAATTGCTTGCAACGTATATTTCATTTTCATGGCGTAGTTCATATTACATTTCGTATAGCAATTTCACGTCTTTATTACATATAACATCCGTAACAATATAAGAGTACTGTCCGAAGCATCCGAATGTATTTTGCATCACAGATCTTTTCTTACTGATATGAAATAAAATATAATAAAATTCCAGCATTTTATTACAAGATTATTATATTAATAACATATAAGCTCATTTCGCATAAAATTAAGAAACGCTATCAACAGTTTCAGCTAATTTGCTCGCCATGGCCTTCAAAACATGTTTTATTATTTACAATCTGTTTCATAACTTTGGATGCACTATTGTGATACCTTTTTGTACGTGTTTCGCGTCTTAAAAAGAACAAAATTGACTTGACTTGAAAAAAGGTTATGTGAACCTTTCACGCACTGTTTTACCTCGTAGAAGTTACAAACATATTTCATGTCAAGTCCGCATAACGTTCTATGGTTTTTACCTTTGAAGAAACAATAGAAAATACATTTGATGTGTATCGCTTTAGAGAA
>JAECUM010036085.1:0-11356 GCA_016617855.1 Megalonaias nervosa
GCCAAGTAAATCATGCAATTAATTTAGTTGTACCTGTCCTACCAACTGAGAATTTAAGTGAAGAAATTCAATCGGACTCTGTTGATCTTGGAGCAACAAATCTTTTGAATTCGGAAATTATGAAAAATCTGGACCAGAAACTTTTACATTTGCAAGAACAAGAAAGGAATGAACTTAAACAGTTATTATTCGAATATGAGCACTTGTTTCCAGATATTCCTGTGAGGACAAACAAAATTTTTCATGACGTTGAAATTGTAGATTCAAAACCTGTGAAACAACACCCATATAGGATAAACCCTCTCAAACAGGAATACTTGAAAAATGAAATTCAGTAGTTACTGGTGAACGATTTCATAGAGCCCAGTAAAAGTGATTGGAGTTCAGCATGTATACTTGTTCCGAAACTGGATAAAACTTTCCGTATGTGCACTGATTACAGGAAGGTGAACAGTGTGGCAAAAGCAGATTCATTTCCATTACCAGAAATCGATGACTGTATTGATTAAATTGGAAATGCCAAGTATGTCACCAAATTTAACCTTCTGAAAGGATTTTGGAAAATTCCACAAACGGAAATAGCAAAGAAAATTTCGGCATTTGTGACTCCAGATGGACTCTATCAATATAAAGTAATGCCGTTCGGGATGAAGGGTTCCGCAAGTACCTTTCAACGTTTGATGAATATGATTACCTCTGGTCTAGGAAATTGTGATGCTTACATCGATGATGTTATCGTCTACAACGACACCTGGAAGAAACATCTAGCAACAATTCGAAAATTCATTGAAAGACTCATTGATGCAAGTTTGAGAATCAATTTATCTAAAAGTGAGTTTTGCCGTGCTTATGTAACTGTTCTAGGACATATTGTGGGACATGGACAAGTTAAACCTATAGATGCTAAGGTCAAGGCTATCTCTGATTTCCCTGTGCATGTCAGTAAAAAGCAACTGATGCGATTTTTGTGTATGGCTGGATGCTGTCGTAAATTGTGTTTCCAATTTTTCTAATATTGCTGAACCCCTGACAAACTTGTTAAGTAAGAAAAACAAGTTTCTTTGGACTGAAAAATATCAGGAAGCTTTTGATAGCTTAAAAGCCATACTCAAAAGTGCGCCGGTTCTCACAGCTCCAAATTTCAGTCAATCTTTTAAATTATCTGTTGATGCAAGTGATGTTGGGGTTGGAGCAGTATTGATTCAAGAAGATAGAAATAGGGTTGATTACCCAGTGTGCTATTTCTCTAAGAAATTAAATAAGCACCAAAGAAATTACTCAACAATCGAGAAGGAATGTTTGGCTTTAATATTAGCATTACAGCATTTTGAAGTTTACCTTAGCTCAGCTTGTTCTCCGGTTGTTGTGTTTAGTGATCACAACCCCCTTACTTTCATCGACAAGATGAAAAATAAAAATTAAAGATTATTGAAGTGAAGTTTATTTTTACAAGAATATAATTTTGACATCAGGCACATCAAAGGAAAAGACATTTTGATTGCAGATGCACTTTCCCGTGTATAGAAATATTATTTCATGTACACTTTGTATACTTCATAAGAGTTTTCTTATGTAATTTTTATTTTACCTCATGTATAATTTACATATGGTAAAGAGAAAGCTTTTTTTTTTTTTAACATAAATCTTTCCTTTTCTTTATGGGGGTAGTGTTATGTATGTGTGTTTTGATTACTTGTGTGTTAGTTTTGGATTCTCTTTTATTTTATTTTCGTTTCGTTGCGTTTTATTGTAGTGATGATTTTCACGGGATTTGATATTTAAAAAAAAATCAGTATGATTAGAACGCAAAAGTATGGCTTTAGCACTTTTTTTTTTAGCTCTTCTTGGTTCATAGTTTTTGTAAACATTTTGTGAAAACGATTGGCTGTTACCAAGGTCATGTTTGGCCCACGTGTTTGCTACGTTGTAAATAGCCTTTTTTATTTTTCCAACGTGAGAATCTGATTTTTAGATAGGGTTATTCGGGCCTACGTGATAAATGTCATTTTTTTTTAATTGTACTGTTCAAATTAGTGAATCACGTAGCCCGTCGCATGAGCCACAATGTGATCTAAAATCGTGTGTTAAGACAGACGGTTTTTAGTAGACCCAGTGAGTCGTATTCCTATACCTCAGAGCTCAAGGTGTTTTGATTGTTGATGCTAGTTTGTTCTGAAGTTCATCTTTTTTTTGGAATTTAATAATTTATTCTCTAGAAAACTACACAGGTGCTCTTTTTTTTTAATAAAAGTTCTGGGACAAAGACATTCAGTGGAAATTTATTCTTTAATTTTAAACAGGAACATTATAAATTGGTATTCAACGAGGAATTGTTGGCATTAGTAAAACGACCTCATCTGACGTAATCGCCTTCCATATTGGAATTTCATCGAGATTTGAACCTGGATTCAATTAGAACTGTTTAGTGATAGGACTTATATTTTTCAATTCTAGGATTAAATTTTGGATTATATTCACCAACCGTAAGTCCTATTTCCTATTTTTAGATTGTTTTCTAGGGAAAAAATTATTTTGTTAAAATTTATAAAGCTTGTTGACTCCACTCTTTTCTTTTGTTACTTTTGTACTAGCCTACACGTAACTATATATATATATATATATATATATATATATATATATATATATATATATATATATATATATATATATATATATATATATATATATATATTAAACAAGACTTGAAAAATGAATATTAAGATAATATTGTTTCTCAGATTAATTGCCTTCAATTTGTGTCCGTATTACCATATTAACAAGTTTGTTCAGTTCCTATATTTTATTCTATTTCTGATGTTGTTCAGGTACAATAAGTTATTATTTTCTAAAATTAGATGTTCCTGTGTAAAATGACCATCGTAGCAGTTAACTCGTCATTAAATGTTTCCGCTACATACTATGAAGGAGTCCAGGATAATTGTCTTTCTAGTTCCCTATTAAAAGAATCGCTGTTTTTGTTTGATTTATTTGCTATGTCGATCCTTTCCCAAGAGATTTGGACTCTGTTCAAAGTGTGCGAAATAATATTTATCTGAAATAATATTTGTGCATTCATCTGCATTTTTCAGACCTGTTTGGTACTTCTATTCCAAGGATACTGTTATTATTTCTTAATTTTATACTTAATATTTTGGATCACTACCACTCATAGCAACACTGAGAGCCTGCAAAATTGTCTAAAACTGATCTTACTATTTGGAATGCTTTTGTCAAAAGCCCCAATGATTTGTATATTGGAGCAGATAGTATAATATAGCATTTTAACCATATTACAATAGATTTTATCAAAACCAAATTTTGTTTAGAACCTTTTAGACATAATTCTGTTGAATCCTATTAAAAGACTTGTTTCGGTTGATTAAAATCATTGTTCCCGATTTACCAGTTGTATCTGCATAGTCTGATCTGCATCTTCTCGTGTCTTCTCATTTACAGGTCTTTGTTCTCTGTTGTGTGGCCAATCAGAACGCCCTTTCTTTCAACCTATTGATTTTCTTCAGGGTTTCCTTTGTTTTCCCTTCTTCATCTTTATTATTTTCTATTATTCTTTTATATTTTTTTCCACCATTTACCTTGTATCACTATTAAGTTTTCAATTTCTTTTTTCTCAGCCTTCCACTGTGTCTATACTAACATGTAATCTATATAATATATTCATTATTTGTTACTTGAACTAAATTATTTTCTATTATAGTGTTATGGTT
This sequence comes from Megalonaias nervosa, assembly GCA_016617855.1. Taxonomy (NCBI): domain Eukaryota; kingdom Metazoa; phylum Mollusca; class Bivalvia; order Unionida; family Unionidae; genus Megalonaias; species Megalonaias nervosa. Next base: position 3,726 of record JAECUM010036085.1, read on the forward strand.
ATTTTATTCATTGTGCATTTCCGCAAGTCAAATCTATTAAAAATCTACCCCATATCGGTCTCTCTTTCATAGATAAGTATAATTCTAGTGGAAAATGATTTGAGCAAGCATCATCTAATATATTCCATTTTTAAACTTCCTTTTTAGACTGTTTTACTATAATAAAATCATTCATTCTTATTGTAATTGTAAGTATATTTTTTGCTTGAATATAATTTGCTAAAATATAATTTTTATTGTATTTTTCCATGATATTAGCGATTCGCTTATCTTTTTCCGCCATCTTTAAGTCTTATCGTAGTTTGTTAATACATGGTTTAAATCCCCCAATTATTAGAGCCGTTTCTAATGTTTCTTAATATTTTCTCAGATTGTCTTAAAGGCTTTTCTCCTCGTGATACTCACCTAGTGCATATATATTTATAAAATTAATGGCTTTAAGGTTTATATAAATCAATCTCCCATTAAAGAGATGGTCAGATTCTATATATTTCCACGATTCTGTATAAAAGAATTCAGATAACAGTATAAATTTCACCCCTCTGTTATCATTTCTAATAATAACTATAACTATCGCATTCAGATTCATGTTTATAAATATTAGTTTTCTCAAGTGTGATTTTTTTCAGTTTTTATAGGAAGATATCATACGATTTATCTTATACCATTTTTATTAGCTGGTTTAATTTATATAATATAAATAAAAAAGATATCTTATACTCAAATCCAATTTATTGTTTTTATATTTTGTTCACGAAGACATTTTTTTTGTATCTGTTTGTGTCCTTTCCAATGTATTGTTTGTAATTTTGGATTCTGTTCTAACTCATTATCTTTATGGCCAGATTTATCTTTTTCTTAATTTACTGATTGGGAGTGTGGGGGAAGAGATCCATTCCTTTTAATGTCTGGGCTCTTAGTAGGTTGTTTTGACACCAAGACGTGTTTGTGAAGGAAAATGACAGTCACGGCTACTTAAATAATCTTTAAAATGATTTTTCTCCATTGAAAATCAATTGAGTGACTTTGAGTTTTAGCATACTGTGATGTCGTCTCCGTCGGCAAAGCTCAAAAGGAAGGCCACATGCCTGATTATTCAAGCCCTGATAATTAAAAACCAAACAAAATCCCAAACATGTTCTATTGATCAAGTATACAAATGAATAACATCAATAACAATTAGATAATAAGCAGATAAGAATAATCTTTCTTCAATGGCTTTCCTATCAGCATTCATTTATGAATATCTCGCCTTAAAATTAGCATTTTCCATGGTGGAAAGATTAACCTACTGCCATCCCTAATCTGTGTTCAGCATTGTTTTAACCTCGCCTGCTCTTGGAACAGTTTCCAGGTATTTGTCTAACCCACAAGTCTACTACACGTTTTTAATCTGTTCCAGCGTTTGTCAGGAATTTAGCAGCTAAAATACATTGAAGTCTGGAGTGAGTTTCGGTTTAATGGGGTTGTGTGTGTGTGTGGGGGGGGGGAGGTAGCGTAAAATTAAAAAAGTGAGATCGATATTTGTTTCGGTATTCAGAGTTAAGGTGTCCTTGACTGCGAAGTCTTTTCTTTTTGGACTGTGTTCTTGTTCAGGAAGTACAGTGTCGCTAGATTCAAATTCCACTCTATAACGTTAATTTAACATCAGACTTAGTTTCTGGGCCGGCAACTATCGGCGCCATGAATTCAACGTCCATTGAAGGTGTTCATTTATTGCCAGGCAATGACTTAGCTGGAAATAAGGCTTTGGTTAATCCACTTGTAACTGACAAACCTTGTTTCGATAAAAAACTGATCCTATTGGAAATGAAATCACTGATTTATACCCTGCTTGTGCAGTTACTACAGCTATGGCAAGAAGAGCTCTTGAGAATAAAGTTGATCAGGAAATCATTACTTTAGCTGACACATGTATTGGTCAGGATTTTTGATGAGGTCACTTTAACTCCTGTTACTGATCAATTAAGAAGTATTAAACACAATGATCCTCTTTCTAACCACTCATTCTTTTATTTCTATGAGGGTGACAAAGGACAATCACTTGTAGTCGAACAAGAAAAAGGTTCCCGAGATCTGTTTGTTTCAGAGGGTTATTAGCGAAGCTGATTCCACAGAGGTACCAACTTGCTATTTTTTCACAACTGGTGTCCTTATGAGAAAATGGAGACTACCTGAGGTACCCTCTGGTGACGTGTGGTCAGTGAGCAATCAAATTGTAGTTCCTAAGTCGTATATATAGGAAATTCTTAGTGTAGCCCATGAAACTCATTTGGCTGGTCATTTAGGAGTGTCCAAGACGTACTACAAGATATTACATCATTTGTATCGGCCGGAAATTAAAAGTGATCTTTCCAAATATTGTTTATCTTGTTTTATTTGTCAGTTTGCCAGTTTTAGTTCTTTGAAATAGGTTTTGGACATATGCATGGACCATTGGAATTGGTAAAGATAAACTTGTTTTAACAGAGGATTCCGACATGACTCTTTTAGATTTTGATTGTGAATGTGGATTAGCAATATATAATCTTAAGTCTACTCACTCAAAACTAAAATTGAGGCAGATCAAAACTACAAAGGTAGGAACTTGTCAGCTTTTGATAAAGTTCTGTCTCTCTTGCCAATACTTCAAAATCCTCTTCAGGTTACATAATATGGTCTTTATAAAGTTAAGAAGAAAATGATTTAAACTATATTAACACTCCTGGGAGGCGTAAACAGAAATAACTCCGTCACCGGCTATGTAAAGATGCTACAGGAGTAGGTTGAACGAGATAGCTCTGTGAATCATTCAGTAAATTTAGTTATACTTGATCCACTCAGTGACGGTTTAAATGATGACATACAACCTGATTATATTGATTTTGGTTCAACCAGCCTTCAGAATTTGGAAATATTAGAGAATCTAAACCGCAAACTTTCACATCTACAGAGGAAAAGAATGTGTTAAAACAGCTAATATGTAAATATGAGCACTAGTTCCCAAATGTTCCAGCTCGAACAAACAAAATCTACCACGATGTTGAAATTATAGAGTTTAAGCGTAAAACAGCACCATTACAGGATGAATCCCTCTCGAACAGGAATGTTTGAAAAAGGAAATATAATATTTGTTGGAGAATAACTTTATTGAACCAAGCAAAAGTAACTGGAGTTTGCCGCCTATTCTTGTGCCGAAACTATATAATTCTTTTCGTATGTGTACTGACTATAGAGAATTGAGCAATATCACCAAAATAATTACTTAAAATACCAAAAATTGATGACTGCATTGAAAGAACTGGAAATGCAAATTATGTCATCAAGTCTGACCTGTTAAAAGGATTCTGACATATTCCAATTACGGATAGAGCAAAAGAAATATCGGCTTCTCCAACTCCAGATGGAATGTACCAATACAAAGTGATGCCATTTGGTATGAAAACTTCTCCCTCAACATTCCAGTGACACCTGGAAAGATCATCTGGAGACTATCAGGAAATTCTTCGTTTGACTGAGTGAGGCAAATTTGACAATTAATTTAAGCAAAAGTGAGTTTGCTGAGCTTCCGTTACAATTTTTGGACATGTTGTGTGACATGGTCAAGTCATGCCTATAGATGATAAGGTTAAATCTATCTTTGAATTCTTTGTGCCTATCAGTAAAAAGCAACTGATGCAGTTTTTGGGTATTGCTGGATGTTATCGGAAATTTTGCAAACTTTTTCCATAGTTGCTGAGCTTCTGAACAATGTATTGAGTAAGAAGACCAAGTTTTATTGGTCTGACAAAAGTCAGGAGGCGTTTGATAAGTCCAATGCCATACTTGAAAGTGCAACTGTTCTTTCAGCTCCAGATTTCAATCAATCATTTATAATGTCTGTTGATGTATCGGTTGGTGGCGTATTAATTCAGGAAGATAAAAATGGCGTGGATCATCCAGTGTGCTTTTTCTATAACAATTTAAACAAGCACCAGAGAAATTAATCCACTATCGAGAAAGAGTGTCTGGTTTTAATTTTGGGTTTACATCGCTATGAAGTGTATATTAATTCTGCTTCTTCTCCGAATTTTGTATTCAGTGATCACAAAATGAAAAATAGATTGTTGATATGGGGTTCGATGTTGCAAGAATACAACATCGACATTCGGCACAATAAGGGAAAATAAAATTTAATCACAGATGCACTTACACGTGTATAGGAGTTCTATATTGCCTTATTCTGTATAATTTTTTGTATATTAATTTTACATCTTCCTGTGTAATTTCATTATTATTATTATTATTATTATTATTATTATTATTATTATTATTATTATTATCAGTTTTTTGTTTGATTAATATGGAAAAAGAAAGCTTTTTTGAGTAAATTTTTCTTTTCCGTATGAGTGGAAGTGTTATGTTTATCTATATTTTTTGTAGCTCATGGTACAAGATTTTGTATAATTTTTGTAACTTTTATTCATGACTGTAAATTGTAGTGATTATCTATAGCTGGATTTGGTGTACCTTTATTGGGTCTATTTTAAGATATTAGAGAACGCACAGTTTCATAGGGCGTATAAATAGATGCTCACCTACCTCTTGTGTCTGTCTCTGTGTGTGTGTGTGTGGTGTGGTGTGGTGTGTGTGTGTGTGTGTGTGTGTGTGTGTGTGTGTAAGCGTGCGTGCGTGTGTGTGTGTGTGTGTGTGTGTGTGTGTGTGTGTGTGATTTCGATTTTTAACGTAGCCATAACAATTTTTCAGTCATATCGCTACGATGTCTACATTGTGGCAGTTTAAAGTGCTGTCTAGCACTGGGGCATCATGCCGCAGACATGTAGCACCATATCCAACCCAGTCACATGTTCCTGACACCAGACCGACCAGTCCTAACACTAACCTCTTAATGCCGAGCGCCAAGCGAGGCTGCTGTTAGTACCATTTTTTAAAGTCCTTGTTATGACTTGGCTGGGGTTCGAACCCGCAACCTCCCGCATTCGAGGCGTATGCTCTTACCACATAGGTTACCGGAGCGATACACCTACGTCTTTACAGTTACTAATAATAGAATTATTAATAAATATGTCTACGAGATTCAACCTTTTTCCCATTGGACAGAGCAGTCATATGGTATCTTAGAAGAATTTAGTTAATTTCCATTGGATGAGTTAGGTCACACATTTATTTATTTTGAAATATTAGACTGAGTAGTAAGATCTGGCACGTGGGGTATATTGCGACTTATAGTCGTAATAGACTACTGAAGGGGAGAACAGAACTAATTGATTCATTTCTATTTTGGAGTCATTCTTATTTCTTGTGATTTGTTGTAATATCAAGTCTGCAGACATATTTTATGCTATATTTAGATGTTATTTGAGAGAAAATCATTTTGTTTTGACCATTCAGTGCAAATGGAATGTGCTCATTGGAATATAATATTATTTTAGAATTATTGTCAATTATTCAAAATAGTTCCTGACAACGCTACTTTTGACAAAGTCACGATTCTTGGAGGACCAGTACATTTCAGGATCTGAAATTTATGCGGAACATTTTTGGGGGCTTTAATATAACTTTTTTTCAAGATTATTTTGAATTGTCATCATAATACTAAAAGTTTCTCTCACAATTTAATTTATAACAATGATAGTTAAATTATTTAAGTTTTACAAAACTTGCTGGTTTTGATTTTTCTGTTACTTAGTTTGTGACCATAGAGTCGTAACAATCTCTCTCTCGATATATATATATATATATATATATATATATATATATATATATATATATATATATATATATATATATATATATATATATATATATATATATATATGATACGGATGGTGCCCCCACTTTGTTGGGGGTGGTTTGTTTGTTGGTGGAATTGATTGACGGATTGTACTTTGTTACACGGTGTCCGCTTTATTGGGTTATCGTTGTCTAGAGGGTGATCGCCTTCGATGTTATTGCCCGGATCGAGTAAATATTAATATAAAGTGTGAAACTTATAGGTGGAATAGATAGAGATCTGAGCAGATATATAAACAGAATGACACGAGCCCCCGTAATGAAAAAACAACAATTTGATCAATTGCATAACAACTGTGATAATACATTGCATTAGGAAGATACACTTCTTTTGAAATAAATCATTCACCGAATTTCAAACACAGATATACTTATATAAATAGCCGATCTGTTTTAAATTATAGAATTAGTTCATCATAGAATCGAGTGAACAATCGAAGTCATTGCCTTATACAACTTCATAACCTGCTTATTTCCGTTCATTCCAACTTCACTGTGGCTGTCCTTATTGGTCCTTTCCACTTTTCTTTTCTCTTCTCCAAACTCTGTATTGTCTCGCCTCTTTCTCCCCTCGAGCTTTATGTGGGTAGGTGGATACGTAAGTACGTGATACGTAGTTACTTGGATAAGTAAGTCGTGGATACGTCCAGTGGAACTATTTTCCCCTTTCAAAAGAAACAGAGAGGCAACCTAAATTTCCTGTCAGATATCCTACTGGGAATAGATCATTACTCCCCTCTCGTTATGTCAGATATCGTTCTATCGGAATTCAAACAGATACCAAAGGCTATCAGGTCAAGCCAAACATGGCAGACCATAAACAAACCTAGTTTCATAAGATTAATGTACTTCCTAACGGCTTTCAACCTGACTCACATTATCATCACACGAGACATAACGGGTCCGTTCTCGTTTCAATTACACAAATGAATGAATGAAATTCATTACATGCCTTAACTACGTTAATTTCAGTCAATACACACTCAAGTCTTTATCATACGTGAAATCATCTAAGGTCGGTAAATTCACACGGTTTCTCGTAACTCATATCAACTAAGGTAAGGCATGAAATTCTTAGAATACTTATTTTCCTATAACAATCAAGACGACACATTCAAAAATTCGTCAAACTTATGTAAAGAAGCTCATTGTACAGATTCAGATAGATGAACTCACACAGTTGTATTCATATCAATAAAATTGATCTACGAATTTAAACAAATAAATTCATGCAAATATAAGCAAATAAATCAGCAAATCGTTGTATTGATATCAACGAATTACAGGAGATTGACGCAAATACCTTGTGCTTTTAATTGTGTCAGTCGTCTTCCAGACATCCGGCCCTTTGGATAAATATTTTAGGAGAGAACTTCTTCTAAATTCAACCTCGGAGTCTCCTCCATTTGTTTTCTCTTGCAGAAAAACGTAGACTGACTAAATTTTGCGATGGGACATATTAAAAACCAAGAAATTTTGTGTGGGGAACCATGCCTCTTATTTAGCGTAACCAATCCGGATTAAATATATCTCGCGCCTTTTATAACTAGGATCCAAAACTGTAGCCTGCGTGCCCTTTAGATTTCCAAATAACTGATCCTGGACAATTTCAAAATCTGAGATTTCCGATACAAGATCGAAGTTAACCCTATCCTTCCAGTCTGTCTGACTGTTAAATAAACGAATGCTTAATTAAGAATCACTCCTCTCATGACACAGACATTACAAATCCGTGCATTATGGCGATTTAACACGCCACGGTCCCCATAGATCTAATTAATCATTCACCTGCCCAAACTAATGTGCTCTTCATAGATCGACAGAAATTTGCATCCTTACAATATATATATATATATATA